>WNGS01009273.1:31720-50925 GCA_020271785.1 Procambarus virginalis
CCCTCCTCCCTCCCTCCCTCCCTCCCTCCTCCCTCCCTCCCCTTCCCGCCCGCCCTCCCTCCCTCCCTCCCGCCCTCCCTCCCTCCCTCCAACTCGTTAAAGGTTTTAACCATTTCTTACCTGATCAATGAATTTATATATATGCAAATTCATGATATTACATGGTTTCGTTCATGAATAGTGAATATGTAACTGGTGGCGAAGTGGTAAACAGACTCGCGTGGCGTTTCATGAATTCGCTCCTGGACAGGGAGGATAGCGCTTAACTCTAGTACATAAACCTCCATTCGTCATGTGTCTTAAGGTAGCTACAGCTTTTATAAAGGACAATAACGAATTAGAAGTGCAAGGGGCCTGTTATCGTCAACGCTCCTCAAATAAAATAAATAGGAGACGTTTTCTCACTGATACCATAACAGAAAACGAACAGCACTATTACTCGCCAACTATTACATTTTTGAATATATATCACGACTCTTTTTTTTTTTCACATCTAACACTTTGGTTGATATAGCGTTTTCACAAACCTGAGGCGAGGCAAGGCAGGGATGGTTGGAGTGAGGCGGGGCCGGGTGGAATGAGTCGGGATGGGTGGACCGAGCACGAGACGAGACGAGACGCCACGCCACGCCACACCATGTGCCATGCCATGCCATGCCATGCCATGCCATGCCATGCCATGCCATGCCATGCCATGCCATGCCATGCCATTTGACGCGATGACATGCAATACGATGTGAGGCAAGGTGATGCATCATCTAACATAACGTCATTCCCTGGAAAACGACTCTGTTGTTGAATGATCAACATAACGATCAACAAAGTTAAGATATCACAAGATCTAAGTAATTCGAAACGTCTGAGTACAGTAGGTACTATGGCAAAATAATTTCTTAATATATGCGAATGTGTGCGTAATCCGTTCATCACTTTTATCAAGTATACAAATGCTCACTCATTGTTTGTGTTTAGGGAGGTAAGTGAAATATTGCAAAGCTAATTACGAAACTAGCTTTCACAATGAAATTGGGTGGTCGGTCGCTTTGCAAATTATAGTACATTCTATGTCAATTGTATTCGTTATTTTACGTGAATGAATGTGTGCCTGCATACATTGCCTAAATAAAGTATGTAAATATCGGTTGGTGGCGTTTAGAGAGGTGAAAGAATCATTTGAAATCTAATTAGGAAACTAGATTTCATATGGAGAGTGGTGAGAGTGCAGGTGCGCTTCAACTTGGGTGGATTCTGGGTTTCGTTGACGTATAAATTATAGGCGAATGTTTGCAGCATCGAATGCTCGATTGAAGTATATAAATACACATTGTTAGTGTGT
This sequence comes from Procambarus virginalis, assembly GCA_020271785.1. NCBI lineage: Eukaryota > Metazoa > Arthropoda > Malacostraca > Decapoda > Cambaridae > Procambarus > Procambarus virginalis. The sequence continues at coordinate 33,057 of WNGS01009273.1, forward strand.
ATTGAGGTAAATGATGGATTGTAAAGCTAATCAAGACACTAGAACTCACTTTGAGGCTAGTGGCAGGCAGGCAGGCAGGCAGGCAGGCAGGCAGGCCGGCAAGCGTGGAAGTGGCAAACGATCGTTGAGTTGGAGTGCAAGACCACACCAAAGCAACACCTCCCTCCATCTCACCTCGAATTTCGTCTTTATTACGCATTGGTACATTCCAGCAATGGTAAATTAAATAGATAAACGTCTAATCTTGATGTGTGTGTGAATATAATTTCGCCGTCAAAACCGACTAAGGAATTCCGAGTGATACACACACACACACACACACACACACACACACACACACACACACACACACCACACACACACACACACACACACACACACACACACACACACACACACACACACACACACACACACACACACACACACACACATACACACACACTCCACCCTCCCTCACTCACAAGGGAGTGTGAGTAATTCCATAAAAAAAGGAAAAGCATGCCAAAATGGGTAACTATTATAGTTAGGTTCTCGATCATACTAAACCCGTTGATTTAGAGTTCATTTGCACAATGACCACGTCATATTAGATGCCACTTAAATCCCGAATCCAGTTCTCTACTAAATGCAAACACAAGCCTAACACTATTCAACCAATATCTACCTGCCTTTTCATAACAAACCACTAAGCTACTTAAAACAGTTTCCACACTTATATAAATAGAGAAAAACTTCACCCTATACAACCTATCTCAGAAAACCAACATAATTAATTAATATTGCACTAAGCGGCAACCCACCCCTGGGGTCCCATTCATAAAATCAATCGACATTCCTTCCCCATCTTATTTGCTCACATAATCTTTAATCTAAAGTTATTAAATTATATTAAACACCTCACCTTCTTTCTCCTTGCTTCCTTGCTTCCTTCCTTCCTTCCTTCCTTCCTTCCTTCCTTCCTTCCTTCCTTCCTTCCTTCCTTCCTTCCTTCCTTCCTTCCTCCTCCCTCCCTCCCTCCCTCCCTCCCTCCCTCCCTCCCTCCCGCCCGCCCTCCCTCCCTCCCTCCCGCCCTCCCTCCCTCCCTCCAACTCGTTAAAGGTTTTAACCATTTCTTACCTGATCAATGAATTTATATATATGCAAATTCATGATATTACATGGTTTCGTTCATGAATAGTGAATATGTAACTGGTGGCGAAGTGGTAAACAGACTCGCGTGGCGTTTCATGAATTCGCTCCTGGACAGGGAGGATAGCGCTTAACTCTAGTACATAAACCTCCATTCGTCATGTGTCTTAAGGTAGCTACAGCTTTTATAAAGGACAATAACGAATTAGAAGTGCAAGGGGCCTGTTATCGTCAACGCTCCTCAAATAAAATAAATAGGAGACGTTTTCTCACTGATACCATAACAGAAAACGAACAGCACTATTACTCGCCAACTATTACATTTTTGAATATATATCACGACTCTTTTTTTTTTTCACATCTAACACTTTGGTTGATATAGCGTTTTCACAAACCTGAGGCGAGGCAAGGCAGGGATGGTTGGAGTGAGGCGGGGCCGGGTGGAATGAGTCGGGGATGGGTGGACCGAGCACGAGACGAGACGAGACGCCACGCCACGCCACACCATGTCATGCCATGCCATGCCATGCCATGCCATGCCATGCCATGCCATGCCATGCCATGCCATGCCATGCCATTTGACGCGATGACATGCAATACGATGTGAGGCAAGGTGATGCATCATCTAACATAACGTCATTCCCTGGAAAACGACTCTGTTGTTGAATGATCAACATAACGATCAACAAAGTTAAGATATCACAAGATCTAAGTAATTCGAAACGTCTGAGTACAGTAGGTACTATGGCAAAATAATTTCTTAATATATGCGAATGTGTGCGTAATCCGTTCATCACTTTTATCAAGTATACAAATGCTCACTCATTGTTTGTGTTTAGGGAGGTAAGTGAAATATTGCAAAGCTAATTACGAAACTAGCTTTCACAATGAAATTGGGTGGTCGGTCGCTTTGCAAATTATAGTACATTCTATGTCAATTGTATTCGTTATTTTACGTGAATGAATGTGTGCCTGCATACATTGCCTAAATAAAGTATGTAAATATCGGTTGGTGGCGTTTAGAGAGGTGAAAGAATCATTTGAAATCTAATTAGGAAACTAGATTTCATATGGAGAGTGGTGAGAGTGCAGGTGCGCTTCAACTTGGGTGGATTCTGGGTTTCGTTGACGTATAAATTATAGGCGAATGTTTGCAGCATCGAATGCTCGATTGAAGTATATAAATACACATTGTTAGTGTGTATTGAGGTAAATGATGGATTGTAAAGCTAATCAAGACACTAGAACTCACTTTGAGGCTAGTGGCAGGCAGGCAGGCAGGCAGGCAGGCAGGCAGGCCGGCAAGCGTGGAAGTGGCAAACGATCGTTGAGTTGGAGTGCAAGACCACACCAAAGCAACACCTCCCTCCATCTCACCTCGAATTTCGTCTTTATTACGCATTGGTACATTCCAGCAATGGTAAATTAAATAGATAAACGTCTAATCTTGATGTGTGTGTGAATATAATTTCGCCGTCAAAACCGACTAAGGAATTCCGAGTGATACACACACACACACACACACACACACACACACACACACACACACACACACACACACACACACACACACACACACACACACACACACACACACACACACACACACACACACACACACACACACACACACACACACACACTCCACCCTCCCTCACTCACAAGGGAGTGTGAGTAATTCCATAAAAAAAGGAAAAGCATGCCAAAATGGGTAACTATTATAGTTAGGTTCTCGATCATACTAAACCCGTTGATTTAGAGTTCATTTGCACAATGACCACGTCATATTAGATGCCACTTAAATCCCGAATCCAGTTCTCTACTAAATGCAAACACAAGCCTAACACTATTCAACCAATATCTACCTGCCTTTTCATAACAAACCACTAAGCTACTTAAAACAGTTTCCACACTTATATAAATAGAGAAAAACTTCACCCTATACAACCTATCTCAGAAAACCAACATAATTAATTAATATTGCACTAAGCGGCAACCCACCCCTGGGGTCCCATTCATAAAATCAATCGACATTCCTTCCCCATCTTATTTGCTCACATAATCTTTAATCTAAAGTTATTAAATTATATTAAACACCTCACCTTCTTTCTCCTTGCTTCCTTGCTTCCTTCCTTCCTTCCTTCCTTCCTTCCTTCCTTCCTTCCTTCCTTCCTTCCTTCCTTCCTTCCTTCCTTCCTTCCTTCCTTCCTCCCTCCCTCCCTCCCTCCCTCCCTCCCTCCCTCCCGCCCGCCCTCCCTCCCTCCCTCCCGCCCTCCCTCCCTCCCTCCAACTCGTTAAAGGTTTTAACCATTTCTTACCTGATCAATGAATTTATATATATGCAAATTCATGATATTACATGGTTTCGTTCATGAATAGTGAATATGTAACTGGTGGCGAAGTGGTAAACAGACTCGCGTGGCGTTTCATGAATTCGCTCCTGGACAGGGAGGATAGCGCTTAACTCTAGTACATAAACCTCCATTCGTCATGTGTCTTAAGGTAGCTACAGCTTTTATAAAGGACAATAACGAATTAGAAGTGCAAGGGGCCTGTTATCGTCAACGCTCCTCAAATAAAATAAATAGGAGACGTTTTCTCACTGATACCATAACAGAAAACGAACAGCACTATTACTCGCCAACTATTACATTTTTGAATATATATCACGACTCTTTTTTTTTTTCACATCTAACACTTTGGTTGATATAGCGTTTTCACAAACCTGAGGCGAGGCAAGGCAGGGATGGTTGGAGTGAGGCGGGGCCGGGTGGAATGAGTCGGGGATGGGTGGACCGAGCACGAGACGAGACGAGACGCCACGCCACGCCACACCATGTCATGCCATGCCATGCCATGCCATGCCATGCCATGCCATGCCATGCCATGCCATGCCATGCCATGCCATGCCATTTGACGCGATGACATGCAATACGATGTGAGGCAAGGTGATGCATCATCTAACATAACGTCATTCCCTGGAAAACGACTCTGTTGTTGAATGATCAACATAACGATCAACAAAGTTAAGATATCACAAGATCTAAGTAATTCGAAACGTCTGAGTACAGTAGGTACTATGGCAAAATAATTTCTTAATATATGCGAATGTGTGCGTAATCCGTTCATCACTTTTATCAAGTATACAAATGCTCACTCATTGTTTGTGTTTAGGGAGGTAAGTGAAATATTGCAAAGCTAATTACGAAACTAGCTTTCACAATGAAATTGGGTGGTCGGTCGCTTTGCAAATTATAGTACATTCTATGTCAATTGTATTCGTTATTTTACGTGAATGAATGTGTGCCTGCATACATTGCCTAAATAAAGTATGTAAATATCGGTTGGTGGCGTTTAGAGAGGTGAAAGAATCATTTGAAATCTAATTAGGAAACTAGATTTCATATGGAGAGTGGTGAGAGTGCAGGTGCGCTTCAACTTGGGTGGATTCTGGGTTTCGTTGACGTATAAATTATAGGCGAATGTTTGCAGCATCGAATGCTCGATTGAAGTATATAAATACACATTGTTAGTGTGTATTGAGGTAAATGATGGATTGTAAAGCTAATCAAGACACTAGAACTCACTTTGAGGCTAGTGGCAGGCAGGCAGGCAGGCAGGCAGGCAGGCAGGCCGGCAAGCGTGGAAGTGGCAAACGATCGTTGAGTTGGAGTGCAAGACCACACCAAAGCAACACCTCCCTCCATCTCACCTCGAATTTCGTCTTTATTACGCATTGGTACATTCCAGCAATGGTAAATTAAATAGATAAACGTCTAATCTTGATGTGTGTGTGAATATAATTTCGCCGTCAAAACCGACTAAGGAATTCCGAGTGATACACACACACACACACACACACACACACGCACACACACACACACACACACACACACACACACACACACACACACACACACACACACACACACACACACACACACACACACACACACACACACACACACATACACACACACTCCACCCTCCCTCACTCACAAGGGAGTGTGAGTAATTCCATAAAAAAAGGAAAAGCATGCCAAAATGGGTAACTATTATAGTTAGGTTCTCGATCATACTAAACCCGTTGATTTAGAGTTCATTTGCACAATGACCACGTCATATTAGATGCCACTTAAATCCCGAATCCAGTTCTCTACTAAATGCAAACACAAGCCTAACACTATTCAACCAATATCTACCTGCCTTTTCATAACAAACCACTAAGCTACTTAAAACAGTTTCCACACTTATATAAATAGAGAAAAACTTCACCCTATACAACCTATCTCAGAAAACCAACATAATTAATTAATATTGCACTAAGCGGCAACCCACCCCTGGGGTCCCATTCATAAAATCAATCGACATTCCTTCCCCATCTTATTTGCTCACATAATCTTTAATCTAAAGTTATTAAATTATATTAAACACCTCACCTTCTTTCTCCTTGCTTCCTTGCTTCCTTCCTTCCTTCCTTCCTTCCTTCCTTCCTTCCTTCCTTCCTTCCTTCCTTCCTTCCTTCCTCCTCCCTTCCCCCTCCCTCCCTCCCTCCCTCCCTCCCCCCCCGCCCGCCCTCCCGCCCTCCCTCCCTCCCTCCAACTCGTTAAAGGTTTTAACCATTTCTTACCTGATCAATGAATTTATATATATGCAAATTCATGATATTACATGGTTTCGTTCATGAATAGTGAATATGTAACTGGTGGCGAAGTGGTAAACAGACTCGCGTGGCGTTTCATGAATTCGCTCCTGGACAGGGAGGATAGCGCTTAACTCTAGTACATAAACCTCCATTCGTCATGTGTCTTAAGGTAGCTACAGCTTTTATAAAGGACAATAACGAATTAGAAGTGCAAGGGGCCTGTTATCGTCAACGCTCCTCAAATAAAATAAATAGGAGACGTTTTCTCACTGATACCATAACAGAAAACGAACAGCACTATTACTCGCCAACTATTACATTTTTGAATATATATCACGACTCTTTTTTTTTTTCACATCTAACACTTTGGTTGATATAGCGTTTTCACAAACCTGAGGCGAGGCAAGGCAGGGATGGTTGGAGTGAGGCGGGGCCGGGTGGAATGAGTCGGGGATGGGTGGACCGAGCACGAGACGAGACGAGACGCCACGCCACGCCACACCATGTCATGCCATGCCATGCCATGCCATGCCATGCCATGCCATGCCATGCCATGCCATGCCATGCCATTTGACGCGATGACATGCAATACGATGTGAGGCAAGGTGATGCATCATCTAACATAACGTCATTCCCTGGAAAACGACTCTGTTGTTGAATGATCAACATAACGATCAACAAAGTTAAGATATCACAAGATCTAAGTAATTCGAAACGTCTGAGTACAGTAGGTACTATGGCAAAATAATTTCTTAATATATGCGAATGTGTGCGTAATCCGTTCATCACTTTTATCAAGTATACAAATGCTCACTCATTGTTTGTGTTTAGGGAGGTAAGTGAAATATTGCAAAGCTAATTACGAAACTAGCTTTCACAATGAAATTGGGTGGTCGGTCGCTTTGCAAATTATAGTACATTCTATGTCAATTGTATTCGTTATTTTACGTGAATGAATGTGTGCCTGCATACATTGCCTAAATAAAGTATGTAAATATACGTTGGTGGCGTTTAGAGAGGTGAAAGAATCATTTGAAATCTAATTAGGAAACTAGATTTCATATGGAGAGTGGTGAGAGTGCAGGTGCGCTTCAACTTGGGTGGATTCTGGGTTTCGTTGACGTATAAATTATAGGCGAATGTTTGCAGCATCGAATGCTCGATTGAAGTATATAAATACACATTGTTAGTGTGTATTGAGGTAAATGATGGATTGTAAAGCTAATCAAGACACTAGAACTCACTTTGAGGCTAGTGGCAGGCAGGCAGGCAGGCAGGCAGGCCGGCAAGCGTGGAAGTGGCAAACGATCGTTGAGTTGGAGTGCAAGACCACACCAAAGCAACACCTCCCTCCATCTCACCTCGAATTTCGTCTTTATTACGCATTGGTACATTCCAGCAATGGTAAATTAAATAGATAAACGTCTAATCTTGATGTGTGTGTGAATATAATTTCGCCGTCAAAACCGACTAAGGAATTCCGAGTGATACACACACACACACACACACACACACACACACACACACACACACACACACACACACACACACACACACACACACACACACACACACACACACACACACACACACACACACACACACACACACACACACACACACACACACATACACACACACTCCACCCTCCCTCACTCACAAGGGAGTGTGAGTAATTCCATAAAAAAAGGAAAAGCATGCCAAAATGGGTAACTATTATAGTTAGGTTCTCGATCATACTAAACCCGTTGATTTAGAGTTCATTTGCACAATGACCACGTCATATTAGATGCCACTTAAATCCCGAATCCAGTTCTCTACTAAATGCAAACACAAGCCTAACACTATTCAACCAATATCTACCTGCCTTTTCATAACAAACCACTAAGCTACTTAAAACAGTTTCCACACTTATATAAATAGAGAAAAACTTCACCCTATACAACCTATCTCAGAAAACCAACATAATTAATTAATATTGCACTAAGCGGCAACCCACCCCTGGGGTCCCATTCATAAAATCAATCGACATTCCTTCCCCATCTTATTTGCTCACATAATCTTTAATCTAAAGTTATTAAATTATATTAAACACCTCACCTTCTTTCTCCTTGCTTCCTTGCTTCCTTCCTTCCTTCCTTCCTTCCTTCCTTCCTTCCTTCCTTCCTTCCTTCCTTCCTTCCTTCCTTCCTCCTTCCTCCCTCCCTCCCTCCCTCCCTCCCTCCCGCCCGCCCTCCCTCCCTCCCTCCAACTCGTTAAAGGTTTTAACCATTTCTTACCTGATCAATGAATTTATATATATGCAAATTCATGATATTACATGGTTTCGTTCATGAATAGTGAATATGTAACTGGTGGCGAAGTGGTAAACAGACTCGCGTGGCGTTTCATGAATTCGCTCCTGGACAGGGAGGATAGCGCTTAACTCTAGTACATAAACCTCCATTCGTCATGTGTCTTAAGGTAGCTACAGCTTTTATAAAGGACAATAACGAATTAGAAGTGCAAGGGGCCTGTTATCGTCAACGCTCCTCAAATAAAATAAATAGGAGACGTTTTCTCACTGATACCATAACAGAAAACGAACAGCACTATTACTCGCCAACTATTACATTTTTGAATATATATCACGACTCTTTTTTTTTTTTCACATCTAACACTTTGGTTGATATAGCGTTTTCACAAACCTGAGGCGAGGCAAGGCAGGGATGGTTGGAGTGAGGCGGGGCCGGGTGGAATGAGTCGGGGATGGTGGACCGAGCACGAGACGAGACGAGACGCCACGCCACGCCACACCATGTCATGCCATGCCATGCCATGCCATGCCATGCCATGCCATGCCATGCCATGCCATGCCATGCCATGCCATTTGACGCGATGACATGCAATACGATGTGAGGCAAGGTGATGCATCATCTAACATAACGTCATTCCCTGGAAAACGACTCTGTTGTTGAATGATCAACATAACGATCAACAAAGTTAAGATATCACAAGATCTAAGTAATTCGAAACGTCTGAGTACAGTAGGTACTATGGCAAAATAATTTCTTAATATATGCGAATGTGTGCGTAATCCGTTCATCACTTTTATCAAGTATACAAATGCTCACTCATTGTTTGTGTTTAGGGAGGTAAGTGAAATATTGCAAAGCTAATTACGAAACTAGCTTTCACAATGAAATTGGGTGGTCGGTCGCTTTGCAAATTATAGTACATTCTATGTCAATTGTATTCGTTATTTTACGTGAATGAATGTGTGCCTGCATACATTGCCTAAATAAAGTATGTAAATATACGTTGGTGGCGTTTAGAGAGGTGAAAGAATCATTTGAAATCTAATTAGGAAACTAGATTTCATATGGAGAGTGGTGAGAGTGCAGGTGCGCTTCAACTTGGGTGGATTCTGGGTTTCGTTGACGTATAAATTATAGGCGAATGTTTGCAGCATCGAATGCTCGATTGAAGTATATAAATACACATTGTTAGTGTGTATTGAGGTAAATGATGGATTGTAAAGCTAATCAAGACACTAGAACTCACTTTGAGGCTAGTGGCAGGCAGGCAGGCAGGCAGGCCGGCAAGCGTGGAAGTGGCAAACGATCGTTGAGTTGGAGTGCAAGACCACACCAAAGCAACACCTCCCTCCATCTCACCTCGAATTTCGTCTTTATTACGCATTGGTACATTCCAGCAATGGTAAATTAAATAGATAAACGTCTAATCTTGATGTGTGTGTGAATATAATTTCGCCGTCAAAACCGACTAAGGAATTCCGAGTGATACACACACACACACACACACACACACACACACACACACACACACACACACACACACACACACACACACACACACACACACACACACACACACACACACACACACACACACACACACACACACACACACACACACACACACACACACACTCCACCCTCCCTCACTCACAAGGGAGTGTGAGTAATTCCATAAAAAAAGGAAAAGCATGCCAAAATGGGTAACTATTATAGTTAGGTTCTCGATCATACTAAACCCGTTGATTTAGAGTTCATTTGCACAATGACCACGTCATATTAGATGCCACTTAAATCCCGAATCCAGTTCTCTACTAAATGCAAACACAAGCCTAACACTATTCAACCAATATCTACCTGCCTTTTCATAACAAACCACTAAGCTACTTAAAACAGTTTCCACACTTATATAAATAGAGAAAAACTTCACCCTATACAACCTATCTCAGAAAACCAACATAATTAATTAATATTGCACTAAGCGGCAACCCACCCCTGGGGTCCCATTCATAAAATCAATCGACATTCCTTCCCCATCTTATTTGCTCACATAATCTTTAATCTAAAGTTATTAAATTATATTAAACACCTCACCTTCTTTCTCCTTGCTTCCTTGCTTCCTTCCTTCCTTCCTTCCTTCCTTCCTTCCTTCCTTCCTTCCTTCCTTCCTTCCTTCCTTCCTTCCTTCCTCCCTCCCTCCCTCCCTCCCTCCCTCCCTCCCCCCCCCGCCGCCCTCCCTCCCTCCCTCCAACTCGTTAAAGGTTTTAACCATTTCTTACCTGATCAATGAATTTATATATATGCAAATTCATGATATTACATGGTTTCGTTCATGAATAGTGAATATGTAACTGGTGGCGAAGTGGTAAACAGACTCGCGTGGCGTTTCATGAATTCGCTCCTGGACAGGGAGGATAGCGCTTAACTCTAGTACATAAACCTCCATTCGTCATGTGTCTTAAGGTAGCTACAGCTTTTATAAAGGACAATAACGAATTAGAAGTGCAAGGGGCCTGTTATCGTCAACGCTCCTCAAATAAAATAAATAGGAGACGTTTTCTCACTGATACCATAACAGAAAACGAACAGCACTATTACTCGCCAACTATTACATTTTTGAATATATATCACGACTCTTTTTTTTTTTCACATCTAACACTTTGGTTGATATAGCGTTTTCACAAACCTGAGGCGAGGCAAGGCAGGGATGGTTGGAGTGAGGCGGGGCCGGGTGGAATGAGTCGGGGATGGGTGGACCGAGCACGAGACGAGACGAGACGCCACGCCACGCCACACCATGTCATGCCATGCCATGCCATGCCATGCCATGCCATGCCATGCCATGCCATGCCATGCCATGCCATTTGACGCGATGACATGCAATACGATGTGAGGCAAGGTGATGCATCATCTAACATAACGTCATTCCCTGGAAAACGACTCTGTTGTTGAATGATCAACATAACGATCAACAAAGTTAAGATATCACAAGATCTAAGTAATTCGAAACGTCTGAGTACAGTAGGTACTATGGCAAAATAATTTCTTAATATATGCGAATGTGTGCGTAATCCGTTCATCACTTTTATCAAGTATACAAATGCTCACTCATTGTTTGTGTTTAGGGAGGTAAGTGAAATATTGCAAAGCTAATTACGAAACTAGCTTTCACAATGAAATTGGGTGGTCGGTCGCTTTGCAAATTATAGTACATTCTATGTCAATTGTATTCGTTATTTTACGTGAATGAATGTGTGCCTGCATACATTGCCTAAATAAAGTATGTAAATATCGGTTGGTGGCGTTTAGAGAGGTGAAAGAATCATTTGAAATCTAATTAGGAAACTAGATTTCATATGGAGAGTGGTGAGAGTGCAGGTGCGCTTCAACTTGGGTGGATTCTGGGTTTCGTTGACGTATAAATTATAGGCGAATGTTTGCAGCATCGAATGCTCGATTGAAGTATATAAATACACATTGTTAGTGTGTATTGAGGTAAATGATGGATTGTAAAGCTAATCAAGACACTAGAACTCACTTTGAGGCTAGTGGCAGGCAGGCAGGCAGGCAGGCAGGCAGGCAAGCGTGGAAGTGGCAAACGATCGTTGAGTTGGAGTGCAAGACCACACCAAAGCAACACCTCCCTCCATCTCACCTCGAATTTCGTCTTTATTACGCATTGGTACATTCCAGCAATGGTAAATTAAATAGATAAACGTCTAATCTTGATGTGTGTGTGAATATAATTTCGCCGTCAAAACCGACTAAGGAATTCCGAGTGATACACACACACACACACACACACACACACACACACACACACACACACACACACACACACACACACACACACACACACACACACACACACACACACACACACACACACACACACACACACACACACACACACATACACACACACTCCACCCTCCCTCACTCACAAGGGAGTGTGAGTAATTCCATAAAAAAAGGAAAAGCATGCCAAAATGGGTAACTATTATAGTTAGGTTCTCGATCATACTAAACCCGTTGATTTAGAGTTCATTTGCACAATGACCACGTCATATTAGATGCCACTTAAATCCCGAATCCAGTTCTCTACTAAATGCAAACACAAGCCTAACACTATTCAACCAATATCTACCTGCCTTTTCATAACAAACCACTAAGCTACTTAAAACAGTTTCCACACTTATATAAATAGAGAAAAACTTCACCCTATACAACCTATCTCAGAAAACCAACATAATTAATTAATATTGCACTAAGCGGCAACCCACCCCTGGGGTCCCATTCATAAAATCAATCGACATTCCTTCCCCATCTTATTTGCTCACATAATCTTTAATCTAAAGTTATTAAATTATATTAAACACCTCACCTTCTTTCTCCTTGCTTCCTTGCTTCCTTCCTTCCTTCCTTCCTTCCTTCCTTCCTTCCTTCCTTCCTTCCTTCCTTCCTTCCTTCCTTCCTTCCTCCCCTCCCTCCCTCCCTCCCTCCCTCCCCCCCCCCCGCCCTCCCTCCCTCCCTCCAACTCGTTAAAGGTTTTAACCATTTCTTACCTGATCAATGAATTTATATATATGCAAATTCATGATATTACATGGTTTCGTTCATGAATAGTGAATATGTAACTGGTGGCGAAGTGGTAAACAGACTCGCGTGGCGTTTCATGAATTCGCTCCTGGACAGGGAGGATAGCGCTTAACTCTAGTACATAAACCTCCATTCGTCATGTGTCTTAAGGTAGCTACAGCTTTTATAAAGGACAATAACGAATTAGAAGTGCAAGGGGCCTGTTATCGTCAACGCTCCTCAAATAAAATAAATAGGAGACGTTTTCTCACTGATACCATAACAGAAAACGAACAGCACTATTACTCGCCAACTATTACATTTTTGAATATATATCACGACTCTTTTTTTTTTTCACATCTAACACTTTGGTTGATATAGCGTTTTCACAAACCTGAGGCGAGGCAAGGCAGGGATGGTTGGAGTGAGGCGGGGCCGGGTGGAATGAGTCGGGGATGGGTGGACCGAGCACGAGACGAGACGAGACGCCACGCCACGCCACCACCATGCCATGCCATGCCATGCCATGCCATGCCATGCCATGCCATGCCATGCCATGCCATGCCATGCCATTTGACGCGATGACATGCAATACGATGTGAGGCAAGGTGATGCATCATCTAACATAACGTCATTCCCTGGAAAACGACTCTGTTGTTGAATGATCAACATAACGATCAACAAAGTTAAGATATCACAAGATCTAAGTAATTCGAAACGTCTGAGTACAGTAGGTACTATGGCAAAATAATTTCTTAATATATGCGAATGTGTGCGTAATCCGTTCATCACTTTTATCAAGTATACAAATGCTCACTCATTGTTTGTGTTTAGGGAGGTAAGTGAAATATTGCAAAGCTAATTACGAAACTAGCTTTCACAATGAAATTGGGTGGTCGGTCGCTTTGCAAATTATAGTACATTCTATGTCAATTGTATTCGTTATTTTACGTGAATGAATGTGTGCCTGCATACATTGCCTAAATAAAGTATGTAAATATCGGTTGGTGGCGTTTAGAGAGGTGAAAGAATCATTTGAAATCTAATTAGGAAACTAGATTTCATATGGAGAGTGGTGAGAGTGCAGGTGCGCTTCAACTTGGGTGGATTCTGGGTTTCGTTGACGTATAAATTATAGGCGAATGTTTGCAGCATCGAATGCTCGATTGAAGTATATAAATACACATTGTTAGTGTGTATTGAGGTAAATGATGGATTGTAAAGCTAATCAAGACACTAGAACTCACTTTGAGGCTAGTGGCAGGCAGGCAGGCAGGCAGGCAGGCAGGCAGGCCGGCAAGCGTGGAAGTGGCAAACGATCGTTGAGTTGGAGTGCAAGACCACACCAAAGCAACACCTCCCTCCATCTCACCTCGAATTTCGTCTTTATTACGCATTGGTACATTCCAGCAATGGTAAATTAAATAGATAAACGTCTAATCTTGATGTGTGTGTGAATATAATTTCGCCGTCAAAACCGACTAAGGAATTCCGAGTGATACACACACACACACACACACACACACACACACACACACACACACACACACACACACACACACACACACACACACACACCACACACACACACACACACACACACACACACACACACACACACACACACACACACACCCACCCTCCCTCACTCACAAGGGAGTGTGAGTAATTCCATAAAAAAAGGAAAAGCATGCCAAAATGGGTAACTATTATAGTTAGGTTCTCGATCATACTAAACCCGTTGATTTAGAGTTCATTTGCACAATGACCACGTCATATTAGATGCCACTTAAATCCCGAATCCAGTTCTCTACTAAATGCAAACACAAGCCTAACACTATTCAACCAATATCTACCTGCCTTTTCATAACAAACCACTAAGCTACTTAAAACAGTTTCCACACTTATATAAATAGAGAAAAACTTCACCCTATACAACCTATCTCAGAAAACCAACATAATTAATTAATATTGCACTAAGCGGCAACCCACCCCTGGGGTCCCATTCATAAAATCAATCGACATTCCTTCCCCATCTTATTTGCTCACATAATCTTTAATCTAAAGTATTAAATTATATTAAACACCTCACCTTCTTTCTCCTTGCTTCCTTGCTTCCTTCCTTCCTTCCTTCCTTCCTTCCTTCCTTCCTTCCTTCCTTCCTTCCTTCCTTCCTTCCTTCCTTCCTTCCTTCCTTCCTCCCTCCCTCCCTCCCTCCCTCCTCCCTCCCTCCCTCCCTCCCTCCCGCCCGCCTCCCTCCCTCCCTCCCCCTCCCTCCCTCCCTCCAACTCGTTAAAGGTTTTAACCATTTCTTACCTGATCAATGAATTTATATATATGCAAATTCATGATATTACATGGTTTCGTTCATGAATAGTGAATATGTAACTGGTGGCGAAGTGGTAAACAGACTCGCGTGGCGTTTCATGAATTCGCTCCTGGACAGGGAGGATAGCGCTTAACTCTAGTACATAAACCTCCATTCGTCATGTGTCTTAAGGTAGCTACAGCTTTTATAAAGGACAATAACGAATTAGAAGTGCAAGGGGCCTGTTATCGTCAACGCTCCTCAAATAAAATAAATAGGAGACGTTTTCTCACTGATACCATAACAGAAAACGAACAGCACTATTACTCGCCAACTATTACATTTTTGAATATATATCACGACTCTTTTTTTTTTTTCACATCTAACACTTTGGTTGATATAGCGTTTTCACAAACCTGAGGCGAGGCAAGGCAGGGATGGTTGGAGTGAGGCGGGGCCGGGTGGAATGAGTCGGGGATGGGTGGACCGAGCACGAGACGAGACGAGACGCCACGCCACGCCACACCATGTCATGCCATGCCATGCCATGCCATGCCATGCCATGCCATGCCATGCCATTTGACGCGATGACATGCAATACGATGTGAGGCAAGGTGATGCATCATCTAACATAACGTCATTCCCTGGAAAACGACTCTGTTGTTGAATGATCAACATAACGATCAACAAAGTTAAGATATCACAAGATCTAAGTAATTCGAAACGTCTGAGTACAGTAGGTACTATGGCAAAATAATTTCTTAATATATGCGAATGTGTGCGTAATCCGTTCATCACTTTTATCAAGTATACAAATGCTCACTCATTGTTTGTGTTTAGGGAGGTAAGTGAAATATTGCAAAGCTAATTACGAAACTAGCTTTCACAATGAAATTGGGTGGTCGGTCGCTTTGCAATTATAGTACATTCTATGTCAATTGTATTCGTTATTTTACGTGAATGAATGTGTGCCTGCATACATTGCCTAAATAAAGTATGTAAATCGGTTGGTGGCGTTTAGAGAGGTGAAAGATCATTTGAAATCTAATTAGGAAACTAGATTTCATATGGAGAGTGGTGAGAGTGCAGGTGCGCTTCAACTTGGGTGGATTCTGGGTTTCGTTGACGTATAAATTATAGGCGAATGTTTGCAGCATCGAATGCTCGATTGAAGTATATAAATACACATTGTTAGTGTGTATTGAGGTAAATGATGGATTGTAAAGCTAATCAAGACACTAGAACTCACTTTGAGGCTAGTGGCAGGCAGGCAGGCAGGCAGGCAGGCGCAGGCAGGCAGCGCAGGCGGCAAGCGTGGAAGTGGCAACGATCGTTGAGTTGGAGTGCAAGACCACACCAAAGCAACACCTCCCTCCATCTCACCTCGAATTTCGTCTTTATTACGCATTGGTACATTCCAGCAATGGTAAATTAAATAGATAAACGTCTAATCTTGATGTGTGTGTGAATATAATTTCGCCGTCAAAACCGACTAAGGAATTCCGAGTGATACACACACACACACACACCACACACACACACACACACACACACACACACACACCACACCACACCACACCACACAACACACACACACACCACCACACACACACACACACACACACACCACACACACACACACACACACACCCATACACACACACTCCACCCTCCCTCACTCACAAGGGAGTGTGAGTAATTCCATAAAAAAGGAAAAGCATGCCAAAATGGGTAACTATTATAGTTAGGTTCTCGATCATACTAAACCCGTTGATTTAGAGTTCATTTGCACAATGACCACGTCATATTAGATGCCACTTAAATCCCGAATCCAGTTCTCTACTAAATGCAAACACAAGCCTAACACTATTCAACCAATATCTACCTGCCTTTTCATAACAAACCACTAAGCTACTTAAAACAGTTTCCACACTTATATAAATAGAGAAAACCTTCACCCTATACAACCTATCTCAGAAACCAACATAATTAATTAATATTGCACTAAGCGGCAACCCACCCCTGGGGTCCCATTCATAAAATCAATCGACATTCCTTCCCCATCTTATTTGCTCACATAATCTTTAATCTAGTTATTATTATATTAAACACCTCACCTTCTTTCTCCTTGCTTCCTTGCTTCCTTCCTTCCTTCCTCCTTCTCCTTCCTTCCTTCCTTCCTTCCTTCCTTCCTTCCTTCCTTCCTTCCTTCCTTCCTCCCTCCCTCCCTCCCTCCCTCCCTCCCTCCCTCCCTCCCTCCCTCCTCCCTCCCGCCCGCCCTCCTCCCTCCCTCCCGCCCTCCCTCCCTCCCTCCAACTCGTTAAAGGTTTTAACCATTTCTTACCTGATCAATGAATTTATATATATGCAAATTCATGATATTACATGGTTTCGTTCATGAATAGTGAATATGTAACTGGTGGCGAAGTGGTAAACAGACTCGCGTGGCGTTTCATGAATTCGCTCCTGGACAGGGAGGATAGCGCTTACTCTAGTACATAAACCCCATTCGTCATGTGTCTTAAGGTAGCTACAGCTTTTATAAAGGACAATAACGAATTAGAAGTGCAAGGGGCCTGTTATCGTCAACGCTCCTCAAATAAAATAAATAGAGACGTTTTCTCACTGATACCATAACAGAAAACGAACAGCACTATTACTCGCCAACTATTACATTTTTTGAATATATATCACGACTCTTTTTTTTTTTTCACATCTAACACTTTGGTTGATATGCGTTTTCACAACCTGAGGCGAGGCAAGGCAGGGATGGTTGGAGTGAGGCGGGGCGGGTGGAATGAGTCGGGGATGGTTGGACCGAGCACGAGACGAGACGAGACGCCACGCCACGCCACACCATGCATGCCATGCCAATGCCATGCCATGCCATGCCATGCCATGCCATGCCAT
>WNGS01009274.1:0-2500 GCA_020271785.1 Procambarus virginalis
CGCTGGACCATCGGGCCCTAAGTATTGGTGTTGCTCTGCGCCTTGCCGCCCCTATCTCCACCGAACACGGTGTATTTGCGGCCATGCACGTGTAATGGGGGGGGAGGAAAGATTATAATGGGTAAGTAAGAAGTGAGTAGGATAAGTAGAAGAGGTAGAAGGGTAGATAGTTAGAAGTAGGAAAGTAGATAGTAGAAGTAGAGTAGATAGTAGAAGAAGAAATTAGTAAATAGAAAATAAAAATGCTGCCACCATCCATTCTAGATCATTTACATACAAGACAAGGAATGGAACTTGTCTGTACCAAAAGATGTTATTACCATGTTTCAACTCTAACCATGTATTCATAATCTCAATATTCCGAAAAGATGTTATCCTTAGGTCATTATTAGTATGTTCCATCTGTATCATGTACTCATTCAAAACTCTAGGGAACAAAGTTAAACACAATTTAAATAATAACTTTCAATTATATTTCACATACTAAGTATCATAATTTAAGGACTCCAATTTGATGTCAAAGATTTATTTTCAAAGTGAGTCATCATCCAAGAATTTGAGAACCCTACAACTGTCTGCCCCGTTAAATCACACAACACCTGTAACCACGACTAAGTCACCTTAATGTTCAACTCACCAAGTGTCTTGAGTTTCCGTGGAATAGAGAGGGGGGGGGAGGTCTGTAGTTGACAGAGACTGTCCCGCCCCACCGGCTGACCGCCTGTGTGGACGGGTGGCCGCTGCTGTCTGTTCTTCTGTCTATGGCTCTGCTTCTGCTGTCCTTCTCCTCTCGCATCGATATCTCTCCGAGTATATATTGGGAAACCTAGTGGCTAACTCCGCCCACAAGTTAGATAGCCCCAGGCACCCTACCAGCCACTCCTTAAACGTCGGCATGTTTGAAGGTTACCCGGCTCAATTATAAGATTAGCGAGAGCCAGGTGAGATTCGCATGACCTGACCTCAGGTCAACTCGGTGTCATTAAAACTAGAGGTGTGAGATCTAGGCCAGACAAGTTGGCGTCTGTCAAATCCTTGTCTGTGACTCATATATCTCCATGTATGTATTAAATAAAACTAAACCAAACACCTTTACAGTGTTACACACGGGCGGACCAATACAGCAACCATGGTCCCATCTGTCGTAAAACACAGGGAAAGATTGCCAGGCATGAAGCAGTCAATGACATCATCAACAGAAGTTTGGCTACAGCTGGGTGTCCAGCACAAAGGGAACCCCCAGTTGTGCAGACCTGACAACAGCCAAAAACGCCCAGATGGAGTCACCCTGCAGCCATGGAGGGAAGGTAAACAAGTCGTATGGTATGGTAAACAAAACACGTATGCGTTTATAATGGCTGATACTTATCTACGTTACAGCTCAGCGGAGGGTGGTGGGGCAGCGACCATCGGGGAGACCCAGAAAATCAACAGGTACAGGGACCTAGAGCGTTGTTACAGGTTCGTGCCGAAAGGCTCTGAGACTCTGGGCGCCGGGGGTAAATGTGCACTTAAATTCTTAAAGGAGATGGGTGAGGAATTCATTGGGAAAACTAAAGACCCACGAGTGGCCAGTTTCCTGTTCCAGCGCCTCAGTGTCGCAGTTCAGAGGGGAAATGCGTGCTGTATCCTGGGTACGCACCCGACCTCCGAGGAGCTGGACGAGGTCTTCGAACGCCGATTGTTATATTGTTATATATGTGTGTGTGTTCTCTGTAAACTGTAGCATTGCAGTTAATTAAAATAAATAAAACAAAACATACAAAAAAACGGGGTGGTAGGAGAAGAAAAGATTAAAGTGTTCAGTGAGAATCCACAAGTTCTCTGAATACTCTTTATTTTCTCTTCGAGGATGTGGGTCCCTGCAATTGCACCAGAAGTGGTACTTAATATATATATATAATATTATATATATATATAATATATATTATATATATATATAATATATATATATATATATATATATATTATATATATATCTGCTGAGTTTTCAGTTGTATCTAGTCCTGGGGACCATTCAGGCTTGTTTGCATATAATATATTATATAATATATATTATATATTATTATATATATATATAACTGAAACTCACACCCCAGAAGTGACTCGAACCCATACTGCCAGGAGCAACGCAACTGGTAGTACAGGGACGCCTTAAACCACTTGACCATCACGACCGGACAAAAGGAAGTGATAGCCGAGGCTATATGAACCACTTCCCCGCCGGCACTCGGATGGTAATCTTGGGCATAGCATTTTATCAAATCACCTCATTTTGGGACCATTCAGGCTTGTTTGCATTTGTGTTCCTCACGTGTTGCCCCCAAAAATGAGGTGATTTGATAAAATGCTATGCCCAAGATTACCATCCGAGTGCCGGCGGGGAAGTGGTTCATATAGCCTCGGCTATCACTTCCTTTTGTCCGGTCGTGATGGTCAAGTGGTTTAAGGCGTCCCTGTACATACCAGTTGCGTTGCTCCTGGCAGTATGGGTTCGAGT
>WNGS01009274.1:7500-17591 GCA_020271785.1 Procambarus virginalis
CACCATCACCCAAGGTACTCCAGCTGGGTCACCATCACCCGAGGTACTGCAGCTGGGTCACCATCACCCAAGGTACTCCAGCTGGGTCACCAACACCCAAGGTACTCCAGCTGGGTCACTATCACCCAAGGTACTCCAGCTGGGTCACCATCACCCAAGGTGCTCCAGCTGGGTCACCATCACCCAAGATACTCCAGCTGGGTCACCATCACCCAAGGTGCTCCAGCTGGGCCACCATCACCCAAGATACTCCAGCTGGGTCACCATCACCCAAGGTGCTCCAGCTGGGTCACTATCACCCAAGGTACTCCAGCTGGGTCACCAACACCCAAGGTACTCCAGCTGGGTCACCATCACCCAAGGTGCTCCAGCTGGGTCACCATCACCCAAGGTGCTCCAGCTGGGTCACCATCACCCAAGGTGCTCCAGCTGGGTCACCATCACCCAAGGTACTCCAGCTGGGTCACCATCACCCAAGGTGCTCCAGCTGGGTCACCATCACCCAAGGTGCTCCAGCTGGGTCACCATCACCCAAGGTGCTCCAGCTGGGTCACCATCACCCAAGGTGCTCCAGCTGGGTCACCATCACCCAAGGTGCTCCGCTGGGTCACCGTCACCCAAGGTACTTCAGCTGGGTCACCATCACCCAAGGTGCTCCAGCTGGGTCACCGTCACCCAAGGTGCTCCAGCTGGGTCACCGTCACCCAAGGTACTTCAGCTGGGTCACCATCAAACCCAACCCCAGTAGTGGTGTGGGGGTGCTGGAGAGGAGGGGTGCGGGCACGTGTTGCTGGAGGAGGGGGTGAGAGTGGGGTGCTTGAGGTGTGGGGTGGCATTATAGGGCGGCGTGCGCCCGGCTCAACATTGATCGCCTGTGGGTGTTGCATGACACCGGAATTATTCACGAGTGTCAGCGGTGGAGGTGAAGCCGGGCCGGGGAGTGTCTGCCCCTGTGGGCCAAGATAACACGGTCACATCCCTCAGGGTACCCCCGGCGCTCTACCCTGCCCCTGTGGGCCAAGATAACACCGTCACATCCCTCTGGGTACCCCCGGCGCTCTACCCTGCCCTGTGGGCCAAGATAACACCGTCACATCCCTCAGGTACCCCGGCGCTCTACCCTGCCCCTGTAGGCCAAGACCTTCCACGCTGCCTTCTTGGCTCTGTACTGGGCCCTCCACCTGTCACTACTGTGGCTCGCTGGTGGTGAAGCCTCAGCTACACTCTCGCTACCATAGCACGTGGGTTGCTGCCTCTGTACCGTAGGGCATCAGTCGCTGGCGCTCTATACGTACCGTAGGCCGTCGGACCGTGGCTGTGTACCGTGGGTCGGTGGCTGTGTACCGTGGGTCGGTGGCTGTGTACCGTGGGTCGGTGGCTGTGTATCGTGGGTCGGTGGCTGTGTATCGTGGGTCGGTGGCTGTGTACCGTGGGTCGGTGGCTGTGTACCGTGGGTCGGTGGCTGTGTACCATGGGTCGGTGGCTGTGTATCGTGGGTCGGTGGCTGTGTATCGTGGGTCGGTGGCTGTGTACCGTGGGTCGGTGGGTGTGTACCGTGGGTCGGTGGCTGTGTACCGTGGGTCGGTGGCTGTGTATCGTGGGTCGGTGGGTGTGTATCGTGGGTCGGTGGCTGTGTACCGTGGGTCGGTGGCTGTGTACCGTGGGTCGGTGGGTGTGTACCATGGGTCGGTGGCTGTGTACCGTGGGTCGGTGGGTGTGTACCATGGGTCGGTGGCTGTGTACCGTGGGTCGGTGGCTGTGTACCGTGGGTCGGTGGCTGTGTACCGTGGGTCGGTGGCTGTGTACCGTGGGTCGGTGGCTGTGTACCGTGGGTCGGTGGCTGTGTATCGTGGGTCGGTGGCTGTGTATCGTGGGTCGGTGGCTGTGTACCGTGGGTCGGTGGGTGTGTACCGTGGGTCGGTGGGTGTGTACCATGGGTCGGTGGCTGTGTACCGTGGGTCGGTGGCTGTGTATCGTGGGTCGGTGGCTGTGTACCGTGGGTCGGTGGGTGTGTACCGTGGGTCGGTGGGTGTGTGGGAGGCGTGCTGGTGACCCCACCCAGGAGTGCTGGTGAGGACAGGTGGCTGACAGTTGTTATACAGTTGTGGTGCGGCCCCAGGTCACACAGGCAGCTCTCCTCTACACATATAGTCACCTACACCACTATTATGCTCAGGCAACCTATCACCAGCATATTATGTGGTTCAGGATGGTGCAGAAAATGTTGTTTTTATGGTAATGTCTGGGGGAAGAGCCGTGAGCCATAGTATAGCCTCATAGTAAGATCTGAGGATAAAACATTGTTTCATTAAACTGTTATTGTTGGAGCGAGGAGTGTCGTGGGTAATGTTATCACAGTCACTCAACCTTGGCTGCTTCAACCCATTATAGTCTTGTGTTGACCTTAAAGGCACACAGCCTTGCTCCACTATTATGCTGTGTGTAACACTGGCTTTGGCCACACTATCTACCACCTCTCTATACAAGTACAACATTCTCATTGTAACTCATTTTGTATGTGTGTATTTTTACCTATATAAACATTATTATAATTATTATTATTGTTATTATTATTAGAGAGAGAGAGAGAGTAGCTTATCCTACTAAAATAGTAGTACTTATAATATCTATTTGGTGGTATCAGAAAAAAAATGTTTAATATCCACAGCCTTACAATGCTAACCAACATATATACATTTTCTTCTGTCCTCCATGGACAGGGTGAGAGATGTGTTAAACATATAGTTCAAGGGTTTATTGAACAATCAACCACAGAAGGTGATTGTAGTGCTTTTAAAATGCTAATGTAACCTACAGATATAAATACACAAATTGTGTCCGACATGAACTGTGTTTGAGGTGACTTTTTACATAGTCTCATTAATGTGCGTTTACAAAGGTGAAATGCAATTCTGACCAGCTTCCACATACTCTGTATACATACACACATATACATATTATACATATACCTTCACATATCCACATATATATACATACACCTATGTCTGTCCTACTTTGACAGGGTAAGATAGCTTCTATAGAAACTAGTGTGATATTAAAACCTTAACCACTGAAGGTGATTAAGATGCTTTTACAAGCTCAGGTTATAGGTACAATTCATTGTATAACAGATGTATTACATGGTCGATCTTACCTTGAGGATACCTTGAGGTGCTTCCGGGGCTTATCGTCCCCGCGGCCCGGTCATCGACCAGGCCTTAGGACGTCCCCCTCTAAACCAAACCCCTCCTCCCCCACTAATACCACACCCCCCTCCCTCCCCCCACTCGACCAACACCCCTCCCCCCCACCTCTCCGCCAACTGATATTAAATGTGGGTCAGGTGTGGAGAGTTCTGGAGTCCACAACTTGGGAAAAATCGCAAGTTAAAATATTTGAGAATTGAGCTTATGGCAGACACGACGGTCCCGGGAGGACGGCCACCCCGAGCACCACTGGCCACGAAAATGATAAATGGAAGAGCAAATTCTACCTTAACATGAGGACCTTGCCAGGGGAGAACTTGGCTTATCACAGTGGGAGGCCAGTAAGGCCACTGTTGATGAGAGGTTCGTCAACACGGCGTCATCCCATAAGGGAATGACTGTCACATTGTGTATCCAAACTGATAATGGAATTATCGCCTCCAAGCGATCAAATATAATTTAAAGAGAGCTTCAGTTTTATTGTCGGGGTGAAAAAGGTGAAGAGTTTGCCGGTGAGGTGAGCCTCACGCAGGCGGGAATATCTCACTTTACCCAAGTACATAAAATATACGCCAGACCTTCGATAAGTTCAACAGTTATTGTACAGCAGGACACGACCATAACTGTGTGTAGAGCACACCTGCAAGGTCAGCATAATATAGCTCACACACCTGCAAGGTCAGCATAATATAGCTCACACACCTGCAAGGTCAGCATAATATAGCTCACACCTGCAAGGCCAGCATAATATAGCTCACACACCTGCAAGGTCAGCATAATATAGCTCACACACCTGCAAGGTCAGCATAATATAGCTCACACACCTGCAAGGTCAGCATAATATAGCTCACACACCTGCAAGGTCAGCATAATATGGCTCACACACCTGCAAGGCCAGCATAATATAGCTCACACACCTGCAAGGTCAGCATAATATAGCTCACACACCTGCAAGGCCAGCATAATATAGCTCACACACCTGCAAGGTCAGCATAATATAGCTCACACACCTGCAAGGCCAGCATAATATAGCTCACACACCTGCAAGGTCAGCATAATATGGCTCACACACCTGCAAGGTCAGCATAATATGGCTCACACATCTGCAAGGTCAGCATAATATGGCTCACACACCTGCAAGGTCAGCATAATATGGCTCAAACATCTGCAAGGTCAGCATAATATGGCTCACACACCTGCAAGGCCAGCATAATATGGCTCACACACCTGCAAGGCCAGCATAATATGGCTCACACACCTGCAAGGCCAGCATCATATAGCTCACACACCTGCAAGGTCAGCATAATATAGCTCACACACCTGCAAGGCCAGCATAATATAGCTCACACACCTGCAAGGTCAGCATAATATGGCTCACACACCTGCAAGGTCAGCATAATATTGCTTACACACCTGCAAGGTCAGCATAATATGGCTCACACACCTGCAAGGCCAGCATAATATAGCTCACACACCTGCAAGGTCAGCATAATATGGCTCACACACCTGCAAGGTCAGCATAATATAGCTCACACACCTGCAAGGTCAGCATAATATAGCTCACACATCTGCAAGGTCAGCATAATATAGCTCACACACCTGCACGGTCAGCATAATATGGCTCACACACCTGCAAGGCCAGCATAATATGGTTCACACACCTGCAAGGTCAGCATAATATAGCTCACACACCTGCAAGGTCAGCATAATATGGCTCACACACCTGCAAGGCCAGCATAATATAGCTCACACACCTGCAAGGCCAGCATAATGTGGCTCACACACCTGCAAGGCCAGCATAATATGGCTCACACACCTGCAAGGCCAGCATAATATAGCTCACACATCTGCAAAGCCAGCATAATATAGCTCACACACCTGCAAGGCCAGCATAATATGGCTCACACACCTGCAAGGCCAGCATAATATAGCTCACACATCTGCAAAGCCAGCATAATATAGCTCACACACCTGCAAGGCCAGCATAATATGGCTTACACACCTGCAAGGCCAGCATAATATAGCTCACACATCTGCAAAGCCAGCATAATATAACTCACACACCTGCAAAGGCCAGCATAATATAGCTCACACATCTGCAAAGCCAGCATAATATAGCTCACACACCTGCAAGGCCAGCGTAATATGGCTCACACACCTGCAAGGCCAGCATAATATGGCTCACACACCTGCAAGGCCAGCATAATATAGCTCACACATCTGCAAAGCCAGCATAATATAGCTCACACACCTGCAAGGCCAGCATAATATGGCTTACACACCTGCAAGGCCAGCATAATATAGCTCACACATCTGCAAAGCCAGCATAATATAGCTCACACATCTGCAAGGCCAGCTTAATATAGCTCACACACCAGCAAGGCCAGCATAATATGGCTCACACACCTGCAAGGCCAGCATAACATAGCTCACACACCTGCAAGGTCAGCATAATATAGCTTACACACCTGCATAATGTTCTAATGTATAATGTTCTAATGTATAATGTTCTACAGTACTGGGACCATCACTGTACTGTATAATGTTCTACAGTACTGTATAATGTTCTACAGTACTGTATAATGTTCTACAGTACTGGGACCATCACTGTACTGTATAATGTTCTACAGTACTGGGACCATCACAGTACTGTATAACCTAAATGGGGCAGAACAAGGGCAAGATAGCAGGCATTCATCTATCTCAGGATACTGATGCCTGCACAGTAACCTTAGCTGCACAGTAACCTTAGCTGCACAGTAACCTTAGCTGCACAGTAACCTTAGCTGCACAGTAACCTTAGCTGCACAGTAACCTTAGCTGCACAGTAACCTTAGCTGCACAATAACCTTAGCTGCACAGTAACCTTAGCTGCACAGTAACCTTAGCTGCACAGTAACCTTAGCTGCACAATAACCTTAGCTGCACAGTAACCTTAGCTGCACAGTAACCTTAGCTGCACAGTAACCTTAGCTGCACAATAACCTTAGCTGCACAGTAACCTTAGCTGCACAGCAACCTTAGCTGCACAGTAACCTTAGCTGCACAGTAACCTTAGCTGCACAGTAACCTTAGCTGCACAGTAACCTTAGCTGCACAGTAACCTTAGCTGCACAATAACCTTAGCTGCACAGTAACCTTAGCTGCACAATAACCTTAGCTGCACAGTAACCTTAGCTGCACAGTAACCTTAGCTGCACAGTAACCTTAGCTGCACAGTAACCTTAGCTGCACAATAACCTTAGCTGCACAGTAACCTTAGCTGCACAGTAACCTTAGCTGCACAGTAACCTTAGCTGCACAGTAACCTTAGCTGCACAGTAACCTTAGCTGCACAGGAACCTTAGCTGCACAGTAACCTTAGCTGCACAGTAACCTTAGCTGCACAGTAACCTTAGCTGCACAGTAACCTTAGCTGCACAGTAACCTTAGCTGCACAGTAACCTTAGCTGCACAATAACCTTAGCTGCACAGTAACCTTAGCTGCACAGTAACCTTAGCTGCACAGTAACCTTAGCTGCACAGTACCTTAGCTGCACAGTAACCTTAGCTGCACAATAACCTTAGCTGCACAGTAACCTTAGCTGCACAGCAACCTTAGCTGCACAGTAACCTTAGCTGCACAGTAACCTTAGCTGCACAGTAACCTTAGCTGCACAATAACCTTAGCTGCACAGTAACCTTAGCTGCACAGCAAACCTTAGCTGCACAGTAACCTTAGCTGCACAGTAACCTTAGCTGCACAGTAACCTTAGCTGCACAGTAACCTTAGCTGCACAGCAACCTTAGCTGCACAGTAACCTTAGCTGCACAGTAACCTTAGCTGCACAGTAACCTTAGCTGCACAGTAACCTTAGCTGCACAGTAACCTTAGCTGCACAGTAACCTTAGCTGCACAGTAACCTTAGCTGCACAGTAACCTTAGCTGCACAGCAACCTTAGCTGCACAGTAACCTTAGCTGCACAGTAACCTTAGCTGCACAGTAACCTTAGCTGCACAGTAACCTTAGCTGCACAGTAACCTTAGCTGCACAGTAACCTTAGCTGCACAGTAACCTTAGCTGCACAGTAACCTTAGCTGCACAGTAACCTTAGCTGCACAATAACCTTAGCTGCACAGTAACCTTAGCTGCACAGTAACCTTAGCTGCATAGTAACCTTAGCTGCACAATAACCTTAGCTGCACAATAACCTTAACTACACACTTCTAGACATGAATATAGACATCCTATTTACATATATATTGACCATAACTTACAGACATTTTCCACATTCCGATTTATAAATGTGAACATTGGCCAGTTTATATATAATAGCGGTGTAATCCTTACCCAGGCCTGCAGTTGTCACCATTAACCTGCATCTGCCAGTCTTTCCTCTATTTTAATAGCCAATCTAAATCGACATTTAGGATCCCTAAATGCTCCTCTTATACCTGATATCTTCAGTTTTTCCCACTCTTCCCTAACCCACGTGATCAATGGTCAATATTAAGTGTTGATCTGTAACAGCAATGAGACAAGGAAGATCTTGTCGGGATTAGTTCTGAAGAGGAAGAAAACTTGGCTAAATTACCCCATGAAAATCTGGATGAGTTTCTCCCACGTAACGGTGAATGGCCATAAACTGAATCTAGCTTGGAATTCTATAAACCTGTCCGAAGACGTGTTGCAGGAGTGACACTTGGAGTGGGACCTGCAGTGATGGTTGAGTTGCCAGGCTGTGACCCTCGGGTCAGGGGCTCCCACACCACCTCACACTAACACTCGACTGGCACTGAAAGGTTCAAAGGTCGTGACGTTCAAAGACATTTGGTACTGGCTTGTGTGAAGTGGGGTCGTATTGTGCCAGAAGATTGTTAGAGGAGAAGGTTAGAGGCGAGAGTGGCGGCCGGGGCCTCACTGGCTCCTGGAGACGCTACACTTGAAGACTCTCCACAGTGCCAGAGATGAAAGATGAAAGGTCCTCTGCTAAAGTAAGACTCGCTAACACGGGGGCAACATTAATTTCCAATTCCAGAAAGTCTAAGGAAGGAGGAGTCGAGCCAGGTAGAGAGCTTTGTTCACACACATCAAAACAAGCCGATTTTTTTTAGCATTCTTATGAAATTCTTCACAATGAAAATATAAATATTTGGTTGAAAGCTATGAATGATCAGAAGTGTCACTGGGTCTGACGGTTGAGTGGACAGCGCTCGGGGTTCGTAGTCTTAAGGGTCCGTGTTCGAACACCGGCGGAGGCAGACACAAATAGCCAGAGTTTCTTTCACCCTGGTGCATCTGTTCACCTAGCAGTAAATAGATACCCGGGAGTTAGACAGCTGCTACGGGCTGCTTCCTGGGGATGTGTGTGTGTAAAAATTAGGATTAAGGACTCGCCCGGAACGCTATGCGTGCTAGGGCTGTTCTAGAATGTAAGACCTCTTGTGTGTGTGTGTGTATATATATATATATGGAAGAAAACGAGAGTATATATATATATATATATATATATATATATATATATATAATATATATATATATATATATATATATATATATATATGCGAACAAGCCTGAATGGTCCCCAGGACTATATGCGAATGAAAACACACCCCAGAAGTGACTCGAACCCATACTCCCAGGAGCAATGCAACTGGTATCTACAGGACGCCTTAATCCGCTTGACCATCACGACCGGACATAAGGAAGTGATAGCCGAAGCTATTTGAACCACATCCCCGCCGGCACCCGGATGGTAATCTTGGGCATAACATTTTATCAAATCACCTCATTCTTTGGGGCACACGTGAGGAACACATATTTATATATATAAAAAAAATGTCATGTGTATAATCTGTGGCTCTTTACCGAGTGTCATAATGGCTGAGTTAATATTTTCAACTAGTTGTTTCTCAGATTAAAGATGAACACCGATAGTCATTATATAGATATCATCAGGAGGCCTGGTCGATGACCGGGCCGCGGGGACGATAAGCCCCGGAAGCACCTCAAGGTATCATCATATAGACATCATCATATAATATAAAACAAATAAAACCACGAACCTTCTCATTATAAATAGCCTGAAGCCAAGCGAGAGCCCTTTACAGCAGTGAAGCGTTGTATACATGTACACTTGCCCCCATCAAGGATGTAACCTTCACTCTTAAGTACACAGGTATGACCTCGACCAAGCTGACGAGGCCCTTTACCTGTCATCTTCACTCAGGGGCCACTAACAATGGAACGTGTTACGCCCAAGACATTACCCTAGCAAGAGAAATGCTGAGAACAAACTCTTGTATATTAGACAAAGCCAAAGATGTAAGGAGATTGTGAATTCTTGAAGCCCTACACGTGAATGTGGAACAATCTACCATAAACACTCAAGTACAGAACTATTCCCTCTCCCCACCACGAGACTAACGGGGGTAGGGGGGGACACAAGCCCCAGGGGCAAGGTTGTGGTGGTGGGGGGGGGAGAGGAGACATCGGCCCCAGACCCAAGAGGAGTGAGGCGGGGAACTGAACTACACACAAAGAATATAGCTCAACTTCTGAGTAAGTTCGGAAGGTTCAAGTTGCCTAACAACACGACCTGGTGATGGGTAGGTGGGGAGGGGTGTGGGAACTGAGCGAGAGTGAGGGTGGGGGGGGAGGTGTGCTGTGCAGGAGGAGGAGTGACTGACCCTCCGAGGATCATTTACCTCATTAAGGTCCAACATTTATAATGTCGTGTACCATCACTAAGTAATACTGACAAACATTCCGTCTAGGCCATGTTGGTGAGGCCTTCCTTAATGATGGGTCTGTGTCCTCCTGTGACCAAGAGGCACCTACTGTGGACACTCCTGGCACCACTCTACAGTGGTGGCCAGGCAACACCACTCTACAGTGGTGGCCA
>WNGS01009274.1:18591-31091 GCA_020271785.1 Procambarus virginalis
GGCAACACCACTCTACAGTGGTGGCCAGGCAACACCACTCTACAGTGGTGCCAGGCAACACCACTCTACAGTGGTGGCCAGGCAACACCACTCTACAGTGGTGCCAGGCAACACCACTCTACAGTGGTGGCCAGGCAACACCACTCTACAGTGGTGGCCAGGCAACACCACTCTACAGTGGTGCCAGGCAACACCACTCTACAGTGGTGGCCAGGCAACACCACTCTACGGTGGTGGCCAGGCAACACCACTCTACAGTGGTGGCCAGGCAACACCACTCTACAGTGGTGGCCAGGCAACACCACTCTACAGTGGTGCCAGGCAACACCACTCTACAGTGGTGCCAGGCAACACCACTCTACAGTGGTGCCAGGCAACACCACTCTACAGTGGTGCCAGGCAACACCACTCTACAGTGGTGGCCAGACAACACCTCACTCTACAGTGGTGGCCAGGCAACACCTCACTCTACAGTGGTGGCCAGACAACACCTCACTCTACAGTGGTCGCCAGGCAACACCTCACTCTACAGTGGTGGCCAGGCAACACCTCACTCTACAGTGGTGGCCAGACAACACCTCACTCTACAGTGGTGGCCAGACAACACCTCACTCTACAGTGGTGGCCAGACAACACCACTCTACAGTGGTGGCCAGACAACACCTCACTCTACAGTGGTGGCCAGACAACACCTCACTCTACAGTGGTGGCCAGACAACACCTCACTCTACAGTGGTGCCAGGCAACACCTCACTCTACAGTGGTGCCAGGCAACACCACTCTACAGTGGTGGCCAGACAACACCTCACTCTACAGTGGTGGCCAGACAACACCTCACTCTACAGTGGTGGCCAGGCAACACCACTCTACAGTGGTGGCCAGGCAACACCACTCTACAGTGGTGGTCAGACAACACCACTCTACAGTGGTGGCCAGGCAACACCACTCTACAGTGGTGGTCAGACAACACCACTCTACAGTGGTGGCCAGGCAACACCTCACTCTACAGTGGTGGCCAGACAACACCACTCTACAGTGGTGGCCAGGCAACACCTCACTCTACAGTGGTGGCCAGACAACACCACTCTACAGTGGTGGCCAGACAACACCACTCTACAGTGGTGGCCAGACAACACCACTCTACAGTGGTGGCCAGACAACACCACTCTACAGTGGTGGCCAGACAACACCACTCTACAGTGGTGGCCAGACAACACCACTCTACAGTGGTGGCCAGACAACACCTCACTCTACAGTGGTGGCCAGACAACACCACTCTACAGTGGTGGCCAGGCAACACCTCACTCTACAGTGGTGGCCAGACAACACCTCACTCTACAGTGGTGGCCAGACAACACCTCACTCTACAGTGGTGGCCAGACAACACCTCACTCTACAGTGGTGGCCAGACAACACCACTCTACAGTGGTGGCCAGACAACACCTCACTCTACAGTGGTGGCCAGACAACACCTCACTCTACAGTGGTGGCCAGACAACACCTCACTCTACAGTGGTGGCCAGACAACACCTCACTCTACAGTGGTGGCCAGACAACACCTCACTCTACAGTGGTGGCCAGACAACACCTCACTCTACAGTGGTGGCCAGACAACACCTCACTCTACAGTGGTGGCCAGACAACACCTCACTCTACAGTGGTGGCCAGACAACACCTCACTCTACAGTGGTGGCCAGACAACACCTCACTCTACAGTGGTGGCCAGACAACACCTCACTCTACAGTGGTGGCCAGACAACACCTCACTCTACAGTGGTGGCCAGACAACACCTCACTCTACAGTGGTGGCCAGACAACACCTCACTCTACAGTGGTGGCCAGACAACACCTCACTCTACAGTGGTGGCCAGACAACACCTCACTCTACAGTGGTGGCCAGACAACACCTCACTCTACAGTGGTGGCCAGACAACACCTCACTCTACAGTGGTGGCCAGCAACACCTCACTCTACAGTGGTGGCCAGACAACACCTCACTCTACAGTGGTGGCCAGACAACACCTCACTCTACAGTGGTGGCCAGACAACACCTCACTCTACAGTGGTGGCCAGACAACACCTCACTCTACAGTGGTGGCCAGCAACACCACTCTACAGTGGTGGCCAGACAACACCTCACTCTACAGTGGTGGCCAGACAACACCACTCTACAGTGGTGGCCAGACAACACCACTCTACAGTGGTGGCCAGACAACACCACTCTACAGTGGTGGCCAGACAACACCTCACTCTACAGTGGTGGCCAGACAACACCACTCTACAGTGGTGGCCAGACAACACCTCACTCTACAGTGGTGGCCAGCAACACCTCACTCTACAGTGGTGGCCAGACAACACCACTCTACAGTGGTGCCAGACAACACCTCACTCTACAGTGGTGGCCAGCAACACCACTCTACAGTGGTGGCCAGACAACACCACTCTACAGTGGTGGCCAGACAACACCTCACTCTACAGTGGTGGCCAGACAACACCTCACTCTACAGTGGTGGCCAGACAACACCTCACTCTACAGTGGTGGCCAGCAACACCTCACTCTACAGTGGTGGCCAGACAACACCTCACTCTACAGTGGTGGCCAGACAACACCTCACTCTACAGTGGTGGCCAGACAACACCTCACTCTACAGTGGTGGCCAGACAACACCTCACTCTACAGTGGTGGCCAGACAACACCTCACTCTACAGTGGTGGCCAGACAACACCTCACTCTACAGTGGTGGCCAGACAACACCACTCTACAGTGGTGGCCAGACAACACCACTCTACAGTGGTGGCCAGACAACACCTCACTCTACAGTGGTGGCCAGACAACACCACTCTACAGTGGTGGCCAGACAACACCACTCTACAGTGGTGGCCAGACAACACCACTCTACAGTGGTGGCCAGACAACACCACTCTACAGTGGTGGCCAGACAACACCACTCTACAGTGGTGGCCAGACAACACCACTCTACAGTGGTGGCCAGACAACACCACTCTACAGTGGTGGCCAGACAACACCTCACTCTACAGTGGTGGCCAGACAACACCTCACTCTACAGTGGTGGCCAGACAACACCACTCTACAGTGGTGGCCAGACAACACCTCACTCTACAGTGGTGGCCAGACAACACCTCACTCTACAGTGGTGGCCAGACAACACCTCACTCTACAGTGGTGGCCAGACAACACCTCACTCTACAGTGGTGGCCAGACAACACCACTCTACAGTGGTGGCCAGACAACACCTCACTCTACAGTGGTGGCCAGACAACACCTCACTCTACAGTGGTGGCCAGCAACACCTCACTCTACAGTGGTGGCCAGACAACACCTCACTCTACAGTGGTGGCCAGACAACACCACTCTACAGTGGTGGCCAGACAACACCTCACTCTACAGTGGTGGCCAGCAACACCTCACTCTACAGTGGTGGCCAGACAACACCTCACTCTACAGTGGTGGCCAGACAACACCACTCTACAGTGGTGGCCAGGCAACACCTCACTCTACAGTGGTGGCCAGGCAACACCTCACTCTACAGTGGTGGCCAGACAACACCTCACTCTACAGTGGTGGCCAGACAACACCACTCTACAGTGGTGGCCAGACAACACCTCACTCTACAGTGGTGGCCAGACAACACCTCACTCTACAGTGGTGCCAGGCAACACCTCACTCTACAGTGGTGCCAGGCAACACCTCACTCTACAGTGGTGGCCAGGCAACACCTCACTCTACAGTGGTGGCCAGGCAACACCTCACTCTACAGTGGTGCCAGACAACACCTCACTCTACAGTGGTGGCCAGACAACACCTCACTCTACAGTGGTGCCAGACAACACCTCACTCTACAGTGGTGGCCAGACAACACCTCACTCTACAGTGGTGGCCAGACAACACCTCACTCTACAGTGGTGGCCAGGCAACACCTCACTCTACAGTGGTGGCCAGACAACACCACTCTACAGTGGTGGCCAGGCAACACCTCACTCTACAGTGGTGGCCAGACAACACCTCACTCTACAGTGGTGGCCAGGCAACACCTCACTCTACAGTGGTGGCCAGACAACACCTCACTCTACAGTGGTGGCCAGACAACACCACTCTACAGTGGTGGCCAGGCAACACCTCACTCTACAGTGGTGGCCAGGCAACACCTCACTCTACAGTGGTGGCCAGACAACACCTCACTCTACAGTGGTGGCCAGACAACACCACTCTACAGTGGTGGCCAGACAACACCTCACTCTACAGTGGTGGCCAGACAACACCTCACTCTACAGTGGTGCCAGCAACACCTCACTCTACAGTGGTGCCAGGCAACACCTCACTCTACAGTGGTGGCCAGGCAACACCTCACTCTACAGTGGTGGCCAGACAACACCTCACTCTACAGTGGTGCCAGGCAACACCTCACTCTACAGTGGTGGCCAGACAACACCTCACTCTACAGTGGTGGCCAGACAACACCTCACTCTACAGTGGTGGCCAGACAACACCACTCTACAGTGGTGGCCAGACAACACCTCACTCTACAGTGGTGCCAGACAACACCTCACTCTACAGTGGTGGCCAGACAACACCACTCTACAGTGGTGGCCAGACAACACCTCACTCTACAGTGGTGGCCAGACAACACCTCACTCTACAGTGGTGGCCAGACAACACCTCACTCTACAGTGGTGGCCAGACAACACCACTCTACAGTGGTGGCCAGACAACACCACTCTACAGTGGTGGCCAGACAACACCACTCTACAGTGGTGGCCAGACAACACCTCACTCTACAGTGGTGGCCAGACAACACCTCACTCTACAGTGGTGGCCAGACAACACCTCACTCTACAGTGGTGGCCAGGCAACACCTCACTCTACAGTGGTGCCAGGCAACACCTCACTCTACAGTGGTGGCCAGGCAACACCTCACTCTACAGTGGTGGCCAGACAACACCTCACTCTACAGTGGTGGCCAGACAACACCACTCTACAGTGGTGGCCAGACAACACCTCACTCTACAGTGGTGGCCAGACAACACCTCACTCTACAGTGGTGGCCAGGCAACACCTCACTCTACAGTGGTGGCCAGACAACACCTCACTCTACAGTGGTGGCCAGGCAACACCTCACTCTACAGTGGTGGCCAGGCAACACCTCACTCTACAGTGGTGGCCAGGCAACACCTCACTCTACAGTGGTGGCCAGACAACACCTCACTCTACAGTGGTGGCCAGGCAACACCTCACTCTACAGTGGTGGCCAGGCAACACCTCACTCTACAGTGGTGGCCAGACAACACCACTCTACAGTGGTGGCCAGACAACACCTCACTCTACAGTGGTGCCAGACAACACCTCACTCTACAGTGGTGGCCAGACAACACCTCACTCTACAGTGGTGCCAGACAACACCTCACTCTACAGTGGTGCCAGACAACACCTCACTCTACAGTGGTGGCCAGACAACACCTCACTCTACAGTGGTGCCAGACAACACCTCACTCTACAGTGGTGGCCAGGCAACACCTCACTCTACAGTGGTGGCCAGACAACACCTCACTCTACAGTGGTGCCAGACAACACCTCACTCTACAGTGGTGGCCAGGCAACACCTCACTCTACAGTGGTGGCCAGACAACACCTCACTCTACAGTGGTGGCCAGGCAACACCTCACTCTACAGTGGTGGCCAGACAACACCTCACTCTACAGTGGTGGCCAGACAACACCACTCTACAGTGGTGGCCAGGCAACACCTCACTCTACAGTGGTGGCCAGACAACACCTCACTCTACAGTGGTGGCCAGACAACACCACTCTACAGTGGTGGCCAGACAACACCACTCTACAGTGGTGGCCAGACAACACCACTCTACAGTGGTGGCCAGACAACACCACTCTACAGTGGTGGCCAGGCAACACCTCACTCTACAGTGGTGGCCAGGCAACACCTCACTCTACAGTGGTGGCCAGGCAACACCTCACTCTACAGTGGTGGCCAGGCAACACCTCACTCTACAGTGGTGGCCAGGCAACACCTCACTCTACAGTGGTGGCCAGGCAACACCTCACTCTACAGTGGTGGCCAGACAACACCTCACTCTACAGTGGTGGCCAGACAACACCACTCTACAGTGGTGCCAGGCAACACCTCACTCTACAGTGGTGCCAGGCAACACCTCACTCTACAGTGGTGGCCAGACAACACCTCACTCTACAGTGGTGGCCAGACAACACCTCACTCTACAGTGGTGGCCAGACAACACCTCACTCTACAGTGGTGGCCAGACAACACCTCACTCTACAGTGGTGGCCAGGCAACACCTCACTCTACAGTGGTGGCCAGACAACACCTCACTCTACAGTGGTGGCCAGGCAACACCACTCTACAGTGGTGGCCAGGCAACACCTCACTCTACAGTGGTGCCAGACAACACCTCACTCTACAGTGGTGGCCAGCAACACCTCACTCTACAGTGGTGGCCAGACAACACCACTCTACAGTGGTGGCCAGACAACACCTCACTCTACAGTGGTGGCCAGACAACACCACTCTACAGTGGTGGCCAGGCAACACCTCACTCTACAGTGGTGGCCAGACAACACCTCACTCTACAGTGGTGGCCAGACAACACCTCACTCTACAGTGGTGGCCAGACAACACCTCACTCTACAGTGGTGGCCAGGCAACACCTCACTCTACAGTGGTGGCCAGACAACACCTCACTCTACAGTGGTGGCCAGACAACACCTCACTCTACAGTGGTGGCCAGACAACACCTCACTCTACAGTGGTGGCCAGACAACACCTCACTCTACAGTGGTGCCAGACAACACCTCACTCTACAGTGGTGGCCAGACAACACCTCACTCTACAGTGGTGCCAGACAACACCACTCTACAGTGGTGGCCAGACAACACCACTCTACAGTGGTGGCCAGACAACACCTCACTCTACAGTGGTGGCCAGACAACACCTCACTCTACAGTGGTGGCCAGGCAACACCTCACTCTACAGTGGTGGCCAGACAACACCTCACTCTACAGTGGTGGCCAGACAACACTCACTCTACAGTGGTGGCCAGACAACACCCCACTCTACAGTGGTGGCCAGACAACACCTCACTCTACAGTGGTGGCCAGACAACACCTCACTCTACAGTGGTGGCCAGACAACACCTCACTCTACAGTGGTGGCCAGACAACACCACTCTACAGTGGTGGCCAGGCAACACCTCACTCTACAGTGGTGGCCAGACAACACCTCACTCTACAGTGGTGCCAGACAACACCACTCTACAGTGGTGGCCAGACAACACCACTCTACAGTGGTGGCCAGGCAACACCTCACTCTACAGTGGTGGCCAGACAACACCTCACTCTACAGTGGTGGCCAGACAACACCTCACTCTACAGTGGTGGCCAGACAACACCACTCTACAGTGGTGGCCAGACAACACCTCACTCTACAGTGGTGGCCAGGCAACACCTCACTCTACAGTGGTGCCAGGCAACACCACTCTACAGTGGTGGCCAGGCAACACCTCACTCTACAGTGGTGGCCAGGCAACACCTCACTCTACAGTGGTGGCCAGGCAACACCTCACTCTACAGTGGTGGCCAGACAACACCACTCTACAGTGGTGGCCAGACAACACCTCACTCTACAGTGGTGGCCAGACAACACCTCACTCTACAGTGGTGGCCAGACAACACCACTCTACAGTGGTGGCCAGACAACACCTCACTCTACAGTGGTGCCAGACAACACCTCACTCTACAGTGGTGGCCAGACAACACCACTCTACAGTGGTGCCAGGCAACACCTCACTCTACAGTGGTGGCCAGGCAACACCTCACTCTACAGTGGTGGCCAGGCAACACCCACTCTACAGTGGTGGCCAGACAACACCACTCTACAGTGGTGGCCAGACAACACCCCACTCTACAGTGGTGGCCAGACAACACCTCACTCTACAGTGGTGGCCAGGCAACACCTCACTCTACAGTGGTGGCCAGACAACACCACTCTACAGTGGTGGCCAGGCAACACCTCACTCTACAGTGGTGGCCAGGCAACACCACTCTACAGTGGTGGCCAGACAACACCACTCTACAGTGGTGGCCAGACAACACCACTCTACAGTGGTGGCCAGGCAACACCACTCTACAGTGGTGGCCAGACAACACCACTCTACAGTGGTGGCCAGACAACACCACTCTACAGTGGTGGCCAGGCAACACCACTCTACAGTGGTGGCCAGACAACACCACTCTACAGTGGTGGCCAGACAACACCACTCTACAGTGGTGGCCAGGCAACACCTCACTCTACAGTGGTGGCCAGACAACACCACTCTACAGTGGTGGCCAGGCAACACCACTCTACAGTGGTGGCCAGACAACACCACTCTACAGTGGTGGCCAGACAACACCACTCTACAGTGGTGGCCAGACAACACCTCACTCTACAGTGGTGGCCAGACAACACCTCACTCTACAGTGGTGGCCAGACAACACCTCACTCTACAGTGGTGCCAGACAACACCTCACTCTACAGTGGTGGCCAGGCAACACCTCACTCTACAGTGGTGGCCAGACAACACCTCACTCTACAGTGGTGCCAGACAACACCTCACTCTACAGTGGTGGCCAGACAACACCTCACTCTACAGTGGTGGCCAGACAACACCTCACTCTACAGTGGTGGCCAGGCAACACCTCACTCTACAGTGGTGGCCAGACAACACCTCACTCTACAGTGGTGGCCAGACAACACCACTCTACAGTGGTGGCCAGGCAACACCTCACTCTACAGTGGTGGCCAGACAACACCTCACTCTACAGTGGTGGCCAGACAACACCACTCTACAGTGGTGGCCAGACAACACCCACTCTACAGTGGTGGCCAGACAACACCTCACTCTACAGTGGTGGCCAGACAACACCTCACTCTACAGTGGTGGCCAGGCAACACCTCACTCTACAGTGGTGGCCAGACAACACCACTCTACAGTGGTGGCCAGGCAACACCTCACTCTACAGTGGTGGCCAGACAACACCTCACTCTACAGTGGTGGCCAGGCAACACCTCACTCTACAGTGGTGGCCAGACAACACCTCACTCTACAGTGGTGGCCAGACAACACCACTCTACAGTGGTGGCCAGACAACACCTCACTCTACAGTGGTGGCCAGACAACACCACTCTACAGTGGTGGCCAGACAACACCTCACTCTACAGTGGTGGCCAGACAACACCTCACTCTACAGTGGTGCCAGGCAACACCTCACTCTACAGTGGTGGCCAGGCAACACCTCACTCTACAGTGGTGGCCAGGCAACACCTCACTCTACAGTGGTGGCCAGACAACACCTCACTCTACAGTGGTGGCCAGACAACACCTCACTCTACAGTGGTGGCCAGACAACACCTCACTCTACAGTGGTGGCCAGACAACACCACTCTACAGTGGTGGCCAGACAACACCTCACTCTACAGTGGTGGCCAGACAACACCTCACTCTACAGTGGTGGCCAGACAACACCTCACTCTACAGTGGTGGCCAGACAACACCTCACTCTACAGTGGTGGCCAGACAACACCTCACTCTACAGTGGTGGCCAGACAACACCTCACTCTACAGTGGTGGCCAGACAACACCTCACTCTACAGTGGTGGCCAGACAACACCTCACTCTACAGTGGTGCCAGACAACACCACTCTACAGTGGTGGCCAGACAACACCACTCTACAGTGGTGGCCAGACAACACCTCACTCTACAGTGGTGGCCAGAAAACCTCACTCTACAGTGGTGGCCAGACCACCTCACTCTACAGTGGTGGCCAGGCAACACCTCACTCTACAGTGGTGGCCAGACAACACCTCACTCTACAGTGGTGGCCAGACAACTCACTCTACAGTGGTGGCCAGACAACACCCACTCTACAGTGGTGGCCAGCAACACCTCACTCTACAGTGGTGGCCAGACAACACTCACTCTACAGTGGTGGCCAGACAACACCTCACTCTACAGTGGTGGCCAGACAACACCACTCTACAGTGGTGGCCAGACAACACCACTCTACAGTGGTGGCCAGGCAACACCTCACTCTACAGTGGTGGCCAGGCAACACCTCACTCTACAGTGGTGGCCAGACAACACCTCACTCTACAGTGTGGCCAGACAACACCACTCTACAGTGGTGGCCAGACAAACCCCACTCTACAGTGGTGGCCAGACAACACCACTCTACAGTGGTGGCCAGACAACACCTCACTCTACAGTGGTGGCCAGACAACACCTCACTCTACAGTGGTGGCCAGACAACACACTCTACAGTGGTGGCCAGACAACACCTCACTCTACAGTGGTGGCCAGGCAACACCTCACTCTACAGTGGTGCCAGGCAAACCCCACTCTACAGTGGTGGCCAGGCAACACCTCACTCTACAGTGGTGGCCAGGCAACAACTCACTCTACAGTGGTGGCCAGGCAACACCTCACTCTACAGTGGTGGCCAGACAACACCACTCTACAGTGGTGGCCAGACAACACCTCACTCTACAGTGGTGGCCAGACAACACCTCACTCTACAGTGGTGGCCAGACAACACCACTCTACAGTGGTGGCCAGACAACACCTCACTCTACAGTGGTGCCAGACAACACCTCACTCTACAGTGGTGGCCAGACAAACCTCACTCTACAGTGGTGGCCAGACAACACCTCACTCTACAGTGGTGGCCAGACAACACCTCACTCTACAGTGGTGGCCAGACAACACCTCACTCTACAGTGGTGGCCAGACAACACCACTCTACAGTGGTGCCAGGCAACACCTCACTCTACAGTGGTGGCCAGGCAACACCTCACTCTACAGTGGTGGCCAGACAACACCTCACTCTACAGTGGTGGCCAGACAACACCACTCTACAGTGGTGGCCAGACAACACCCACTCTACAGTGGTGGCCAGACAACACCTCACTCTACAGTGGTGGCCAGGCAACACCTCACTCTACAGTGGTGGCCAGACAACACTCACTCTACAGTGGTGGCCAGACAACACCTCACTCTACAGTGGTGGCCAGGCAACACCACTCTACAGTGGTGGCCAGACAACACCACTCTACAGTGGTGGCCAGACAACACCTCACTCTACAGTGGTGGCCAGACAACACCACTCTACAGTGGTGG
The DNA here is from genome assembly GCA_020271785.1 of Procambarus virginalis. Classification (NCBI taxonomy): domain Eukaryota; kingdom Metazoa; phylum Arthropoda; class Malacostraca; order Decapoda; family Cambaridae; genus Procambarus; species Procambarus virginalis. The sequence continues at coordinate 29,797 of WNGS01009274.1, forward strand.
CCAGACAACACCACTCTACAGTGGTGGCCAGACAACACCACTCTACAGTGGTGGCCAGACAACACCTCACTCTACAGTGGTGGCCAGACAACACCACTCTACAGTGGTGGCCAGACAACACCACTCTACAGTGGTGGCCAGACAACACCCACTCTACAGTGGTGGCCAGACAACACCACTCTACAGTGGTGGCCAGACAACACCACTCTACAGTGGTGGCCAGACAACACCTCACTCTACAGTGGTGGCCAGACAACACCACTCTACAGTGGTGGCCAGACAACACCTCACTCTACAGTGGTGGCCAGACAACACCTCACTCTACAGTGGTGGCCAGACAACACCTCACTCTACAGTGGTGGCCAGACAACACCTCACTCTACAGTGGTGGCCAGACAACACCTCACTCTACAGTGGTGGCCAGACAACACCTCACTCTACAGTGGTGGCCAGACAACACCACTCTACAGTGGTGGCCAGGCAACACCTCACTCTACAGTGGTGGCCAGGCAACACCTCACTCTACAGTGGTGGCCAGGCAACACCCCACTCTACAGTGGTGGCCAGACAACACCACTCTACAGTGGTGGCCAGACAACACCCACTCTACAGTGGTGGCCAGAACCAACACACTCACTCTACAGTGGTGGCCAGGACAACACCTCACTCTACAGTGGTGGCCAGACAACACCACTCTACAGTGGTGGCCAGACAACACCTCACTCTACAGTGGTGGCCAGGCAACACCACTCTACAGTGGTGGCCAGACAACACCACTCTACAGTGGTGCCAGACAACACTCACTCTACAGTGGTGGCCAGGCACACCACTCTACAGTGGTGGCCAGACAACACCACTCTACAGTGGTGGCCAGACAACCACTCTACAGTGGTGGCCAGACAACACCTCACTTACAGTGGTGGCCAGACAACACCCACTCTACAGTGGTGGCCAGGCAACACCACTCTACAGTGGTGGCCAGACAACACCACTCTACAGTGGTGGCCAGCAACACCACTCTACAGTGGTGGCCAGACAACACCTCACTCTACAGTGGTGGCCAGACAACACCTCACTCTACAGTGGTGGCCAGACAACACCTCACTCTACAGTGGTGGCCAGACAACACTCACTCTACAGTGGTGGCCAGACAACACCTCACTCTACAGTGGTGCCAGACAACACCACTCTACAGTGGTGCCAGACAACACCACTCTACAGTGTGGCCAGACAACACCTCACTCTACAGTGGTGGCCAGACAACACCTCACTCTACAGTGGTGGCCAGACAACAC
>WNGS01009275.1:0-36061 GCA_020271785.1 Procambarus virginalis
ATTTATTTAATTATTAAAGTCAGGTTTTCCCCACACGCGTACCATTTCGGCCAGGTCCCTGGATACGATCCCGCCGCGAAGAATCGTTGTTAAACAAAGTACACAATTTACTGTTGCGTTAAACAGAGGCTACAGTTAAGGATTGCGCCCAGTAAATTCCTCCCCGGCCAGATACGAAACCATGACAAGCGCTGAGCGGAACGCCAGGCGAGGTCTTACCACTACACCCACGGAGACTGATTGATGTTTCAGAGCAGCATGTTCTAGCTCTTCCTAGAAATCAAACATTGTTTGTGGCTCATCGTATGTATGTACTTTTTTTACCTGAATAAATGTTTATTATTTATTATTTATGTATAAGACGGCCTTGACTATTCTGGGTTGAAGTGCGGCTGGTTACCTAAGTCTGGCCTCAACTGAGATACAGGGAGATATAATAACACAGAAAACGGCTTGAACAAAATACGTTGACTAGTGAGAACTGCTGCTTACCGATGTAGACATCTCAGCTAAATCTGCAAATGATAAGCCTGAAATTGAGTTGGATATGGGCATTCCAATCTTGCTGTAAAAACTGCAATGTCAGGAAATTAGGAAGGGCAGAAAAGCAGTTGCTGACACACAGAACTTGTGTAAGGAATCATTCAGAATCTTGTATACCACTGTAACGTATGATTAGGTTATGGCTGTGGGTAGATTAGATACATAGTGTTTAGAGAGATTCATATTTATTTAGTAGTTCTGGATACAGCAGTGTCATAGACGTTGAGACGGAGCTTGGAGCAGAGCAGAGAGCTGAGTGTGGCCGGAATCGCAGAGCTCTATGGGGAGGAGCGTTTCGGAAATGCATTTGCAGACAATATTGCCTAGCCATTGTATCCACAAGTTAACCCATAGAAAATGTAACTGTAGTGGAATTTTCCGTCTATAGAAAACGGGATTTCATTGCCACATACTATTATAATTCACCAGCTATTATGTTGGAATTATTCTTAAATATATATAGTCTTTGGACTTTTTACATCATAAAAAATCATCATTTAATTAACTTAATTATCAGTATCAAAATAGAGTAAATGTGACCCTTCTATCAGTTACTGATATCTGGACAAGTAGGCCAGTAGCGTCAGTAGGAGGGAGTGGTCAGCCATTGTTATGAGACCACAGAGGCGCAGGGAGCAAATTCGGCTCCTATCATTTCTCTTGGACGAAGTGCGAAGGAGATCAGAGTAGTAGTGGTCTACCATTATCAACACGCTGTCAACAATAATCAAGGGATGTGTTCTACCAAATCCCGTTTATCTAATCATTTCTGGCCAGTTAAATGTTAGGTAGGTATTGGGCGAACCGGTTAGAATGCAAACAGCCTCTTAAAAAAAAGGTAATTAAGCCTTGGTCCTTATCATTCATTATACAGTGTTTTCTCTGATATAGCTGTCATATATTAGGATTCTGGCTTTACAGTTAGTGCCCTTTGACAGGATAAGAGAGGAAGCATGACTTGGTACATCAGTTACTGGGTGACGGTAGCCGTAGCCTCAAACGAGGATAATTTGGTGTCTATATCCCAGTTATACCTGGTGGTCTAAGCCTGCTGTGCAATAAGATAAGGAACCTCCCCAATGTATACTAATATATGTAGTTTAATACTGTAGTTTGATTGGCTGCATATATATAAATTCAATATAAACCCACCCTAATGTGCAAGAATCGATTTGTGAGATTATTGCAGAAATACAGTCAACTTAACATCATACAAATTGCTATCGAAATATATAAAGTAACATAAATATAAATTCTATATAAATTCATATAAATTAAATAAATATAAATCTCACAGGTCGGTTCCCACAAGCGTTGTAGCTGGATGCGGTCGTAGCCTGCTGTCTGTTCTGTGTCGAAGCTGTAGCGTCTTGGAGACGATTAGAACTGCCTACGCCAAGTGCTACATTCTTGACTGGAAATTGTACTGTTGTCTATTCTCATATCGCTTCCTTATATTTGGTGAATACCCCTCACCTTTCTCTACTAGGATAGGAGGATGTGAGAACTGTTACCTTAATTAGGGATAGGATTATAGCTTGTGTAGTTAGTGCTAATTAGTTACGCCATTAAGATGATGAGATAATAGAGCGAGTATAAGGTTTACTCGCTACACCACATACGTAAGACCAATCCTGGAGTATGCGGCCCCAGCATGTGACTCGTACCTTGTCAAGCACAAGATGAAGCTGGAAAAAGTTCAGAGGTATGCCACTAGGCTAGTCCCAGAACTAAGAAGCATGAGTTATGAGGAAAGGCTGTGTGAAATGCAAATCACGATGCAGGAAGACAGAAGGGTAGGGGGAGACATGTTCGCTACCTACAAAATTCTGAGAGGAATTGGCACCTGTCTGTAGCAGTACCTATCTGGGTAGTCACTGTTGGCATTGAGGCACATTCCTATGTTTGTTTCCTTAGTGTAGACTGCAGTGTGGAAACCTCCACTCTTTTCCATGACTGTTACATCAAGAAAGGGCAGCATCCCATCCTTCTCCATCTCGTAAGTGAAACGCAACACAGAAGTCCACTCGAATGCCTCCTTCAGCTCCTGCAGATGTCTGACATCTGGTACCTGTGTAAAAATGTCGTCAACATACCTGCAGTATATGGCCGGTTTCAAGTTCACGTCGACTAAGACCTTCTGTTCGATGGTACCCATGTAGAAGTTCGCAAACAGGACGCCTAGGGGAGAACCCATGGCAACCCCATATACTTGCTTATATATATGTGCCCATCCGGGCTCAAGAAGGGTGCCTCTTTAGTAAAAGCTTGGAGTAGTTTCCTTAGAATATTTTCTGGTATTTCAAGAGCAGTACAGGCTGGATCACGATACACTCTGTCCGCTATCATACCGATTGTTTCATCCACAGGTTCGTTGGTAAACAGTGATTCTAAGTCCAACGAGGCTCTTATCCCTGTGGCCCGTGTTCCCCGCAGTAAGTCAACAAATTCCTTTGGAGACTTCAGGCTGAAGGCACAAGGGACATAAGAGAGTCAGCAAGCCGTTGAGTCGCTTCGTCAGTCTGTACGTAGGTGTGGGCATCTGGCTGATGATTGGCCGAAGTGGGTTCCTGTCTTGTGTGTCTTGACATTTCCATAAGCGTATCCAGGATTGTATTCTCCAATAATCTTTATCAGGTGGAGTCAGGAAAAAACACGGAAATCATCGATAGATACAGCGATAGCAGGCGGCTTGATATCTGCGAGGCACTACACATTAAGAAGTCAACACCAGCAATCAACAGCCAAATAATGCACAATTATATTCTACCCACTTCAAGACTCCGCTCCTATATAGAAGCATCAAGAAATATGGGAAAATAGGCCCTCTGCAGTTACTTCCATTCTTCCCTTTAGCTTATACCCATTGTTTCAAGTTCTGGCTTGAGTTGAAAGTTTGTTTTCACCTCATCCAAAACTATTGTAACATATCACCTCACCGAAATGCAGGTATAAAATGAAAGCTGTTTAAACTCTGCTTAGTGTTGTGTGTGTGTAACCTAAAGTCTTTGAAAATGTAATAAGTTATTACGAAACGCGTTCTTGCATTGCGTCAGACTAGAAATAAAAATGAATTTTGGAGAACTGATTTTTCAATTACCATCGGCAGTGAAAGAAACATAAAAATATAGAGAAAATTCGTGTTAGAAATATTAATCTTACTTTTTCGGTCATATTTAATAATATATATATATATATATATATATATATATATATATATATATATATATATATATATATATATATATAGATATATATACCTATTATATATTATACAGTGAACTATTTAACCTGAAACAACAACATAAAACTCGTGTAGAAACAAAGACACTTCGTAAGTTAACAGCCCTAAACGGTGGGCAGTTAAAGATCCCTCGTCCTAAAGATGGCTACATTAACCTGACTTCTTATGATCTTACCCAGGACCAACGAGACCTCTTAAATCTTGGACTAAATTGTCAATTCATATCTAAACCAAAGATGCATCAAAAACGCCTGGAAATCGAAATGCTTCTGGACGACATCCATAAGCTAGAAGACAACAAAAAAGTCATCACACGGACACACTTCAGGCTGAACTACTAACAGAAGCGGGGAAAAAACGAGGAACATATTCATCTACAATCTTAACCCCACGACTCAAAGAAGCAGCAAAACAACTAAAAAATCTGAAAGACGTAACAATAAGAAAAGCCGACAAGACAGCAGCATATGTATTGATTCCTACACAAGAATACATGAACAAAATTAGCGATATCCTTAATGATGACTCCAAATTTCAACGAATCACGAGGAACCCTGTGGAAGACCTTAAGCGGAAAGTAAACAAAACAATTACGGCAATCAACGCAAAGAAAGGTAGTGTGCATTTCAATAAACTTCAAGGCGACTATGGCTTAGGATATGCCTACGGCAATGTTAAGACACATAAACCAGGTAACCCACTACGCCCTATAATCAGCCAAATACCAACTCCAACTTATCACCTGGCAAAAAAACTCAATGAACTCCTAACTCCATACACTCCAAGTAAGTATAGTCTACAATCATCAGCAGATTTCCTAGAATTAATCAAATCTACCCAGCCCGATGGAATCATTGCTTCCCTGGACGTGGAATCCCTATTTACCAACGTCCCAGTCGACACAACCATAGGAATGATACTGGACAGAGTATACAGAGACGAGAGCACCCCCAAATTAGACATACCTGAGCCACACTTGAAGAGTCTTCTCGAAGCATGTACAAAGGAAGCCCCTTTCATCAGTCCACAAGGAGACATGTATTTACAAATAGACGGAGTAGCAATGGGCTCTCCCTTAGGAGTTTTATTCGCTAATTTTTACATGGGAACCATCGAAGACAGGGTCTTCAGTAGCAGACAAAAACCAACTTTATATTGCCGTTATGTAGATGACATATTCGTAATAGTAAAAGACTCAGATGAACTAATTGACGTAAAAAGACATCTAGAGAGAGAGTCAGTACTCCGATTTACACATGAAAATAGTGAAAATAACAGTCTGCCATTCTTGGATGTACTAATAACAAAAACAGGAACCTCTTTAAGCACCAACGTATATACCAAGCCCACCAACATAGGATTATGCCTGAACGGTAGAAGTGAGTGCCCCCAAAGATACAAAGCCAGTGTTCTCAATGCTTATATTCGTCGAGCGCTTACCCACTGCTCTGAATGGAGCAACGTGAGTAGAGAGTTTGAAAGAGTAACTCAGGTATTGGTGAACAATGGATATAGCAACGCGGAAATAAACGCTGCTATAAGAAGACACTTGGACCGTTGGTATAATCCAGAACCTAGAACAGAAACCACAATACCTCCAATAAAATTATATTACAAATCAACCATGCACAGTGAACATACAAAAGAGGAAAGAATAATGAAAGAAATAATCCGTAAAGGAGTAAAAAGCACTACTCCTAACCAAAACATAAACCTGACAATATTCTATAAAACCAAGAAGACTTCCGAACTCCTTATCAAAAACAGCCCGAAGCCGACAGAGAACCCTCTACAGCAGTCAAGCGTTGTATACATGTACACTTGCCCCCACGAAGGATGTAACCTTCAATCTAAGTACATAGGTATGACGTCGACCAAGCTGACGAGGCGTTTGACATGCCATCTTCAATCCGGTGCCCCTAGGAATCACATGAGACAAGCCCATGACATCACCCTAACAAGAGAAATGTTGAACAAGAATACATGCATAATAGACAGAACCCAAGATGCAAGAAGATTACAAATTCTTGAAGCAATTCACATAAGAACAGAACAACCTACCATGAACACCCAAATCACGGAACTATTTACTCTTCCCACAATGAGAGTAAGGACAAGACCAGAACATAACGATGCCAACACAGAAGACAATGTTCAACATAACAGGCCAATTACACTGGATTAATCTTTGTATGTAGATGCCAGCTGCCTCGTATGGGCCAATAGGCCTTCTGCGGTTACCTCTATTCTTATGTTCATATGTTTCACCCCATTTATCCCCTATGTATCCCCTATGTTTTCACCTTTATTGTTTTATCACCTGACCCAGTGCGGGTATATAATCAAACCACATTGTAACATTTCCTCACTTGAGAATGAACCATGGAGGTTCGAAACGTCGTGCAAATTGTTTAAATAAGTGTAATACATTCTATAGTAATCCACATCTTTTCTTCACCCAGAAATTACGAAAATGAGTTTTGGAGAACTCCTATTTCAGCTAAGCCCTGATGCTAAGAAAATAGTTAGAGGGATAGAAGCCCTAAATCAGAAGATAGCAAATACAGAATATGCGATCATATTCAATGAGACATATATATATATATATATATATATATATATATATATATATATATATATATATATATATATATATATATATATATATATATATATATATATATATATAATATATAATATATATATATACTTATATATATATATATATATATATATATATATATATATATATATATATATAATATATATATATATATATATATATATATATATATATATATATATATATATATATATATATATATATATATATATATATATATGTATATAATATGCACAAAAGAATAAAGGTAACTGTTGAAGATACCTTTATTCTTATGTTCTTTTGTGCTTCGTCCCCCATTTATCCCCAATGTATCCCCCTTGTTTTTACCTTGTCTTATCACCTGACCCCGTACGGGTATAAATCAACGAGTCCTGTAATTTCTTTTCACTTGAGAATGGACCATGGAGGTTCGAAACATTGTTCAAATTGTATAAATAAGTGTAATACATTCTATAGTAATTCACTTCTTTTCTTCACCTTGAAATTACGAAAATGAGTTTTGGAGAACTCCTCTTTCAGCTAAGCCCTGATGCTAAAAAAATAGTTAGAGGGATAGAAGCCCTAAATCAGAAGATAGTAAATACAGAATATGCGGTCATATTCAATGAGACATGTTTAAAAGAAAACCTGCTGCCAGTATACACCAATATATAAAAATATATATATATATATATATATATATATATATATATATATATATATATATATATATATATATATATATATATATATATATATATATATATATATATATATAATGTCGTACCTAGTAGCCAGAACGCACTTCTCAGCCTACTATGCAAGGCCCGATTTGCCTAATAAACCAAGTTTTAATGAATTAATTATTTTTCGACTACCTAACCTACCTAACCTAACCTAACTTTTTCGGCTACCTATCCTAACCTAACCTATAAGATACGATAGTTGACATTTTGATGTGTAGTGCCTCACTGATGTTGAGTCTCCTGCTATCGCTGAATCTATCGATGATTTCTGTGTTGCTTGTTAAGATTTCTCTGGTGATGGTCTGGTTGTGAGAGAGCATTATATGTTCCTTGATGGAGCCCTGTTGTTTGTGCATTGTTAATCGCTTGGAACGAGAGATTGTTGTCTTGCCTATATACTGAGATCTTTGGGGCTGACAGTTCCCAAGTGGGCATGTGAAGAAACAGACGACGTTGGTTACTTTCAAGGCGTTCTATTTGGTGTCTAGAGAGTTTTTCATGTGTAGGTTGGCCGTTTTCTTGTTTTTGAGGTAAATTGTCAATTGTATCTTTTGATTTTTGTCTGTAGGGATAACGTTCCTTTTAATAATGTCTTTCAGGACACTTTCCTCCATTTTATGAACCGTCGAAAAGAAGTTCTTGTAAAACAGTCAAATAGGGGGCTACATGTTTTGTGTTAGTTGACTCTTCAGTCCAAATCTTAACAGTCCAAAGACTGCCGTATTAATAATTCCCAGCAGAATAGCTGGTGAAATCAATCATGACTTGGCAATGATATCCTGTTTTCTACGGGAGATAAATTCTATTGTGTCACGTCTTCTCTGAGAGAATTTATATATACAACTCAGCAAAAATATTATCTGCCAATTGTATTCAATATTAGAAATGGTGTCGGGTTTCCTGACAATCATCACAATCGTGATCATCACCAGCATATCATCTTGAGGTTATCTTGAGATGATTTCGGGGCTTTTTTTAGTGTCCCCGCGGTCCGGTCCTCGACCAGGCCTCCACCCCCAGGAAGCAGCCCGTGACAGCTGACTAACACCCAGGTACCTATTTTACTGCTAGGTATTAGTGGCATAGGGTGAAAGAAACTCTGCCCATTGGGATGTGGTAAAAACTCCAGGCAGTATATCTTCTTTTAATTAACTTCAATAAAATAAAGTTTATCTTAATTTTTCTTAGTAAGTAAGAAATTGAGTGAGTGGACTGTATGTACTTGTTAAAACTGCCTGAAATTAATCTCACATAAATTGGAGGGACAATTTGTAGCTTAAACCACTTTGTAATGGCTCCTTCTTAAACTACAAATTGTTTACCTAAGTTAAATTATTGTGATTTTATATCATACCACATATGGTGGTCTAATCTACTATTATTTCAATAATTATTACTAGTTATGAATACTACTACTACAATATAACAAAGGGTCTTAGCTGGACTTGTTGTATTGGCCCTGATAAGGCTGTGTTGTTTATTGCATCAAATGGGTGTGGCTCTGTGCCTCATGGTGGCACATAATGGCGGCTGTGGGAGGCCTACAAGGCTGGCATACAGCTAGGTACAATATGTTTATAGTTTAACTCTCTTCTCAGCTACTTGCTGCTTCAAGTCACAATTTACCTGTTTGGGATGCAAGGAATTAGTACATTTCCCTAAACATATCAATACAGGTATAACATGGTATGTGAGGTCTGTAAAAATGGGGTACACGTACATTTGTGGGGTGTTTCCCATATATCATAACCGCCTATACCCTTTGATATTAAAAAGTGCACTATTGTAATATACAAATACTTGGTAAGACGGATACGTTCGTTGCTGTAGTTGTTGATAGGCTGTGTGGCTGGTTGTTGACACGTAAATTGGGTGTCTAGTTAGTGACACCAGCTCTGGAGCCATTTACAGCGTAAGGCTGTCTTGTTATTGTTTTCGTGTACGCGGCGTCTGTAAGAGACGCTGGCTTTGTGTACTGTTCCAATATTTTGCTGGTTCCACTTCTAAGTTAAATTTACGTTAACAAGGGAATCAAGCTATATTTTGGTGTTAATAATTATATTCAGTCTTATTGAACACTTTTTTTATTCAATTTAGACATTAAACTGTTGTATGAACAGTGGTTTAATAATGTAAATATACGGTGTCGTCGATGACGTCACGGAGTCTCCCATTCTCTAATTTTAAGAGGATACTGCTAAGGGAAGACTATACTATTTGTGTATGTGTGTGTCGGTTTCCCGACATGGGATCGAACCCAGGACCACAGGATCAAAAGTCCAGCATGCTGTCCGCTCGGCCGACCGGTTCCCATAATCATCACCAGCATCACTGTGATCATCACCGTGATCATCACCAGCATCACTGTGATCATCCTCAGCATCACTGTGATCATCACCAGCATCACTGTGATAATCACCAGCATCACTGTGATCATCACCAGCATCACTGTGATCATCACCAGCATCACTGTGATCATCACCAGCATCACTGTGATCATCACCAGCATCACTCTGATAATCCCAGCATCACTGTGATCATCACCAGCATCACTCTGATAATCCCCAGCATCACTGTGATCATCACCAGCATCACTGTGATCATCACTGTGATCATCACCAGCATCACTGTGATCATCACCATGATCATCACAAGCATCACTGTGATCATCACCAGCATCACTGTGATCATCACCAGCATCACTGTGATCATCCCCAGCATCACTGTGATCATCACCAGCATCACTGTGATCATCACCTGCATCACTGTGATCATCACCAGCATCACTGTGATCACCACATCATTGTGATCATCACCAGCATCACTGTGGTAAAAACTCCAGGCAGTATATCTCCTTTTAATTGACTTCAATAAATTAAAGTTTATCTTATTTTTTCTTAGTAGGTAAGAAATTGAGTGGACTGTATGTACTTGTTAAAACTGCCTGAAATTATTCTCACATAAATTGGAGGGACAATTTGTAGCTTAAACCACTTTGTAATGGCTCCTTCTTAAACTACAAATTGTTTACCTAAGTTTAATTATTATAATTTTATCATATCACATATGGTGATCTAATCTACTATTATTTCAATAATTATTACTAGTTATGAATACTACTACTACAATATAACTAGAATGGCCTTATCTGAGCCTGTAGTAAGGGCCTGCTAAGGCTGTGTCATGTTAGCATCTATGTGGGTGTGGCCCTGTGCCTCATGGTGCCAATGGCGGCTGTGGAGGCCTACAAGGCTGGCAACAGCTAGGTACATGTGCATAGTTCTACTGCTCAGCTACTTGCTGTTCCAAGTCACAATTTTACCTGTATGGGATGCAAAGAGTTAATATCTGTTCCCTGAACATATCAATACAGGTATAACATGGTATGTGAGGGCTGTAAAAATGGGGTACACGTACATGGTGTTGGGGTTGTTCATATTTGTAACCGTCTTAAATTTGATATTAAACAGTGCACTAGAATAATAAACAAATACTTGGTAAGACGGATACTGGAGTACTCTTATTTGTAGTAGTGGTGTTGATATGGCCGTTTCTTAAGGTAGAGTAGGTCTCCTTTGTAGCCATTAACACAACACGCACGAGCCTCCTATTGTTATTGTTTACGTGTGAGCGTGGCGTCTGTAAGAGACGCTCTGCCTCCCTTGTTCCAATATTGTGGTTCTACTTCTAAGTTAAATTTACGTTAACAAGGGAATCAAGCTATATTTTGGTGTTAATAATTAAATGAACACTTTTTTATGCAATTTAGACATTAAACTGTTGTATGAACAGTGGTTTAATAATGTAAATACTGCGGCGACGTCGATGACATCACGGAGTCTCCCATTCTCTAATTTTAAGAGGATACTGTTAAGGGAAGACTATACTATTTGTGTATGAGTGTGTCGGTTTCCCGACATAATTCCGGGGGGGAAGAACACGGGTCGAAGTCCCGGTAAGGACTGCGATCACTTTATTCTTCTCCTTCAGAATTATAATGCTGCTTTAATTTGAGTTTACATTGTTGAGCTGCAGTCCTTTGGGGACGTATGTCCCGTACTGGCGTATCGGGTGCTGGAAGTCTATACTATTTGTGTATGAGTGTGTCGGTTTCCCGACAATCACTGTGATCATCACCAGCATCACTGTGATCATCACCAGCATCACTGTGATCATCACCGTGATCATCACCAGCATCACTGTGATCATCACCATCATCACTGTGATCATCACCAGCATCACTGTGATCATCACCAGCTTCACTGTGATCATCACTGTGATCATCACTGTAATCATCACCAGCATCACTGTGATCATCACCAGCATCACTGTGATCATCACCATCATCACTGTGATCATCACTGTGATCATCACCAGCATCACTGTGATCATCACTGTGATCATCACCAGCATCACTGTGATCATCACCAGCATCACTGTAATCATCACCAGCATCACTGTGATCATCACCAGCATCACTGTGATCATCACTGTGATCATCACCAGCATCACTGTGATCATCACTGTGATCATCACCAGCATCACTGTGATCATCACCAGCATCACTGTGATCATCACCAGCATCACTGTGATCATCACCAGCATCACTGTGATCATCACCAGCATCACTGTGATCATCACCAGCATCACTGTGATCATCACCAGCATCACTGTGATCATCACCAGCATCACTGTGATCATCACCAGCATCACTGTGATCATCACCAGCATCACTGTGATCATCACCAGCATCACTGTGATCATCACTGTGATCATCACCAGCATCACTGTGATCATCACCAGTATCACTGTGATCATCACCAGCATCACTGGGATCATCACTGTGATCATCACCAGCATCACTGTGATCATCACTGTGATCATCACCAGCATCACTGTGATCATCACCAGCATCACTGTGATCATCACCAGCATCACTGTGATCATCACCAGCATCACTGTGATCATCACCAGCATCACTGTGATCATCATTGTGATCATCACCAGCATCACTGTGATCATCACCAGCATCACTGTGATCATCACTGTGATCATCACCAGCATCACCGTGATCATCACCAGCATCACCGTGATCATTGTGATCATCAATATTAGAGGGGCTGGTCCCAAACCTGCACACAGAAATAACATCACATGAACCAGAAGACATGGCAGGATGTGCAGAATACCCCCGTTGAAAAGCAGAGGTGCAACTGGTACTCTGAGAGAGAACTCTATCAACATCAGAGGCCCGAGACTGTTCACACGCTTCCACTACACATAAGGGGCATAACTGGCAAACCCCTCACAGTGTTCAAGAGGGAACTGGATAAGCACCTCCAAAGGATACCTGATCAACCAGCTGTGACTCATACGTCAGGCTGCGAGCAGCCGCGTCCAACAGCCTGGTTGATCAGTCCAGCAACCAGGAGGCCTGGTCGATGACCGGGCCGCGGGGACGATAAGCCCCGGAAGCACCTCAAGGTATCCTCAAGGTATCCTATCACCAGCATCACTGTGATCATCACCAGCATCACTGTGATCATCACCAGCATCTGTCGGGAAACCGACACACACATACACAAATAGTATAGTCTTCCCTTAGCAGTATCCTCTTAAAATTAGAGAATGGGAGACTCCGTGACGTCATCGACGTCGCCGCAGTATTTAAATTATTAAACTACTGTTCATACAACAGTTTAATGTCTAAATTGAATAAAAAGTGTTCAATAAGACTGAATATAATTATTAACACCAAAATATAACTTGACTCTCTTGCTAACGGAAAATTAACTTAGAAGTGGAACCAAATATGGAACAACAAGGGAGGCCGAGCGTCTCTTACAGATGCCACGCTCACACGAAAACAATAACATAGGAGGCTCGTGTGTGTTGTGTTAATGGCCGCATAAGATAGACCTACTCTGCCTTAAGAAACTGCCATATCAACACCACTACTACAAATAGAGTACTCCAGTATCCGTCTTACCAAGTATTTGTTTATTATTCTAGTGCACTGTTTAATAGCAAATTTAAGGTGGTTATGATATATGGGAAACACCCCACAATGTACGTGTACCCCATTTTTACAGAAATCACATACCATGTTATACCTGTATTGATATGTTTAGGGAAATGTACTAATTCCTTACATCCCAAACAGGTAAATTGTGACTTGGAGCAGCAAGTAGCTGAGCAGAGTTGAACTATAAACATATTGTACCTAGCTGTATGCCAGCCTTGTAGGCCTCCCACAGCCGCCATTATGTGCCACCATGAGGCACAGGGCCACACCCACATAGATGCTACATGACACAGCCTTAGCAGGCCCTTACTACAGGCTCAGATAAGGCCATTCTAGTTATATTGTAGTAGTAGTAGTATTCATAACTAGTAATAATTATTGAAATAATAATAGATTAGACCACCATATGTGGTATGATAAAATATTACAATAATTAAACTTAGGTAAACAATTTGTAGTTTAAGAAGGAGCCATTATAAAGTGGTTTAAGCTACAAATTGTCCCTCCAATTTGTGTGAGATTAATTTCAGGCAGTTTTAACAAGTACATACAGTCCACTCAATTTCTTACCTACTAAGAAAAAAAAGATAAACTTTAATTTATTGAAGTCAATTAAAAGGAGATATACTGCCTGGAGTTTTTACCACATAATTTATGGTCCTTCGAACCGGATGATTATTACAGTTAACCAGTAGGTACATTGCATCTAGATATAAGATCCTGATATACATTAGTAGTGCAATATTATAGCAGAAAGACATTGCTATATTTACAATTTCTAGCCTAACTTTTCAATCTCATAGCAAGCAGAACTTTCAACAAAGCACTATTATTGTTCTGAGGCCTATGCCAGAGAACTATTGTGCCTTTTCATTACAAGAGGTTGATAAGAGGCTACTTTACTTATAAGTTACTTATAAATGTTTTTGTAATTTAAGTATAAACCATTACTTTAATATTGCACAAGTAACATAATATTTACTGCATACCACATTATTTACAGCAAATTCTTGCACAAGGGTAGGACATTTTAGGCTGGTGTTGTACAGCAACCTAGTTTAATTTATTGTGCTAACCTGGTGTAAGGGTAAGAATTTTTTTACACTTGTCTAGAGTGAACATATATTACAACCTAGCAAGTACATATTTTTATGCAGTATTCATGACAACCGAGTTGTGTTGTCAACCTGATATTCATACATATATTATAGGTATAATTTAACTATACATTTCACATTTGAGTGTTAACCTGTGTCTCTGTACCAACCAAGAGTGATAAGACGGGCTAACTTGCGGAATACCAGCATTGATACAGGCTTACCACTCAATTATAGCGTGTATGATTATACAGTAGTATATTTTTTAAATGATAAACAGCTCTAGTTCGGAAACTAGTTGCTTTATTAATTCAAGTGCCAAATAGTTAAAAGTCCATACGACTAGCAAGTACTTCCAAGATGTCTACACTCCAAATGTAAAATAACCCTTAAGGCCTTAAAGGGACATCTCACAAGGCAGATTAACAAATGTGAAGACATGATAATCAAACTCCAGTTATTATGCAACACTGGAAAACTATCTTAAGCTTACACGGAACAAATATGACCGTGTGTTGCAACAAATGAAAGATATCAAGATTTACTAAACATTTCCAGTATTGATGAAGTTACGATGAACAACATTCTCCAAGAACACTCTGATTATGAAAGCAATGTTTGAAAAATCAACAATATGCGATTTGATTTAAAGACGCCCATGGCCAATATAAATATTGCAGCTACAACTTCCCAGAATCAGACAGCACCAGAAGTCAAATTACCATCCTCAGTCTTCCAACTTTTTTTGGAACAGAGGACGAGAGTTGGGACAATTTCTGGAGCAAATTTGTCGATTTTGTGATTACTAAGTCAATGTACAAAGACGACACAGTTACGTATTTACAGAGTGTCTTGAAGGATGAAGCCTTTCAGGTAGTCTGAATCTGAATCACACAGATACGATTATGACAATGCCGTACAACTATTGAAAGAAAACTATGCAAACCTGAAAGGACTATCAGAATTCTAACCCAGAAGCTGTTAGATATACCCTTACACTGCTCAGGGGTCCTGGGGACATTTACACCCCTGTGCGCAAGAAAAAAAAATTCCAAAAAATTTTTTCGTCTTCTAAACACGTTAATTTTGGTCCCCTGAGCACGGGAAAAATAGCAAAAAATCGTAGGTCACATATTTGGGCGCAATTGACCGAGGAAGTCTGGCAAAAAGTGGGCGGTGACAGAGCGGGTCGCCAGGGCCGGTCAGTGTCACCCCGCTGACAGATGGGAGTTGCCACAAAGATATTATTACCTAATTGTTTCAATGTTCCGTTGATTTTTCTTAGTTTTTTTGCAGTATATTATTCAATAGTGTGTATTGTAATATATTTATATAATAAAAGTGGTGAATAATCGCTATACTCAAAAGTATGGTGTGCATATTAGTGATTCAATTATTTTATGTTCATAAAACAATAAACAAACAGTTTTGCTGCTATTACACTCTATACACAGGTTATATATAAGTCTGCATATCTTGGTCACCATAACGAACCACTAAGTTGGTATTGAGAGTCGAAAAGCACGAAGAGTTACCGCCACACACCAGCCAGCACTCGCTGCCACTCCCTCAACACACGCACTAAACTTTCTCCCCCACAGTACCATTTGTGGTGTTATTACACTATATACAGACGTTATATATAAGTATGTATATATTTTGTTCACCACAACTGTACAGCTAAGCTGATATAGTTATTTCAGGCACTAAGAGTCGTCGCTATACACAGCTGGCGGCTGGCGGCTCCCTCACTCATTCAAGGTCACACACACACTAAACTTTCTCCCCCAACAATACTGTTTGCTGCTATTACACTCTATACACAGGTTATATATAAGTATTTGCATATTTTGGTCACCATTACGAACCACTAAGTTGGTATTGAGAGTCGAAGAGCAACGAAGAGTTACCGCCACACACCAGCCAGCCACTCGCTGCCACTCCCTCAACACACGCACTAAACTTTCTCCCCCAACAATACCATTTGTGGTGTTATTACACTATATACAGACTTTATATATAAGTATGTATATATTTTGTTCACCACAACTGTACAGCTAAGCTGATATAGTTAGTTCAGGCACAAAGAGTCGTCGGTATACACAGCTGGCGGCTGGCGGCTCCCTCACTCATTCAAGGTCACACGCACTAAACTTTCTCCCCCAACAATACTGTTTTCAGTGTTATTACCCTATATACACATATTATATATAAATATCTACATGTTTTATGCACTGTAACTGTACACCTAAGCTTGTAGTGCGCCCAAAGAGCATAGTGGCCACTCTCTAAACAGCTTGACAAATCATGCAGACGACGTCACCTCCGTCACCCAAATGGCTCCTCCGTCACCCAGATGGCTCCTCCCAGCATAACCCTTTTGCTGTTATTACACTAATACACACATTATATATAAGTATCTACATTTGTGTTCACCATAGAGAACCACTGAGCTGGTATGATGAATGTAAACAATAACAGGTGGCCACACAGTCAGTAAACGATGCTGTCTTCCTCAGTCTCTCAGCATCACTCCTCCCACAGCGCTAATTATTACAACAATCCTGCTATTATCACAACCCTGGTTATTTATATCACAGTCACGGGTCATCTGTAATATTGTCATCACTAAATAATAACAGTTATATATTTATTTTGACATTTTTCGGCGATGCTGTGGTCACAAGCTGAACAGCAATGCTGATCGCTCATGCTGCGTGCGCCAGCCTTGGTTGCTCCAACAGTAATGTGCCTCTCACACCTGAGAATATTGCCCACGATTTTTTTTTTAAATTGCGTCTGTTTACAAGAGCCCTGAGGAAGCTACTGTGAACCCCGTGTAGCCGCGGGCCATTTGAATCGGGAATGGCACCCTATGGCGTATATATACGCCATGCGCACCGTCGGACATGTTACTCAGGGCGTATATATACGCCATGCGCAGTTTAAGGGTTAAAATAGAAGACATGGGTTGACATTTTGGGGGTGAGGTAGGTTACATTGAGTTAATTAGTTAGTACTTAGTTTTTATCTTAAACTGGTTGGGAGAGGTACAGTGTTGCTGTGCTGGTGATAGAACACCTAAAGGTAAATTAAATAATGATTGCGAATCCACAAGAAGTTGACATAATAGCACTAGAGATC
The DNA here is from genome assembly GCA_020271785.1 of Procambarus virginalis. Lineage (NCBI taxonomy): Eukaryota > Metazoa > Arthropoda > Malacostraca > Decapoda > Cambaridae > Procambarus > Procambarus virginalis. The sequence continues at coordinate 17,405 of WNGS01009275.1, forward strand.
TGCAATCAGGATGCTAAACTTTCCTTAAAGAATTTGACAGAAACACTTGCTGATAGGACATGAAGTAAATGAGATGTATGTCAAGTTTTGTGAAATATATGATAGGGCACAACAAAATTTATACCAAAGGAGAGATGCAGAACTAGGAAAAGGGGGTTTGTTCAACAGAAATTGCGAGAGGGCCAGAGACCCACACACACACAAATGGAATCAATATATAGCAAGAGGCCAAACCCCCAAACATACAAGCGAATCAAAGATGTTAGAAACAGCAGCAGCAGTAAGGAGAGGGACAGAGACCATAAATAAAGTGTGAAAATATACTGGAGTAAATTTTTTTAACTACTCTCGACAGTGAAGAAAAACAAATATTCAGACGATTTGTGTTAGAATCATTAATCTTACACTTTCGGTCATATTCAACAACACAAATATACACACACACACACACATTCCTGTTGCTGTAGCAGGTGAAGAATTAGTTGTCATCTGGATTTTTCCGAGTTTCGGAGTTTCTGAGATATTTTCTATTTTGATAAAAGTGAAAAATTTGGTTTGTCTTCCAAATGCACCATATTGGTAAATTTTTTAATAATCTTAAAAATAGTAAATGCCACTATTTTTGCAAAATCATTACAAGATCTATTATTCTAATAAGGGTTTGATAAAATACAGTAGAATGCCTACTGGTTTTACCTGTAATAAGGTTTGATACAGATGATTATGGATATATTGAAATGCTTTTATTGTTAAGAAGCACTTTTTTAAAGAGTATTTTGTAATGAGTAGGTCTGAAAATCAGATTACAGATAATGCTACATAATACACTTCATGTGTGTATATGTTACAACAAGCGAGGTATACAGTATAATGGTATTTATGAGCAAGATGTAATTGTGTCTGACACTGTTAAATTATAAACCATTGTAAACAATTTGTTCACTTTCAAAACTTGGGTAATTACGTATGACAGTGTTAGACAACTGAGGAAGAATTGAAACAGAAATTTCCTTAAGTACTTTCATATTTCAATAATACATCTTCAGAAGGAATCATTCCTCCTGAAGTTGTATTATTTAAATATGAAAGTACTTATGGAAATTCCTGGTTCAATTCTTCTTTCGCGGTCTGACACTGTCACATTTTTCACCACATGTTATTTCCGTGATTTACACACAAATACATATACACACATTTATATATATATATTATATATATATATATATATTATATATATATATATATATATATATATATATATATATATACAGTACAACCTCGATTCAACATACTATATGGGACCAACCCCAGTTCGTTGGAGCGTTGGATTCGTTGCAAGAGGTGACCTTCAGGAGGCGTTTGTGTCAGTGTCTTTTTTTTTTCTTGTACACAATAAAAATGCATTATCAAATTACATACTATACCTATATATTACTTCTCTACTAAAAAAATACTGTAATTCATAAATTTACCTTATTGTTGAAGTTATGTCCATCTTGAAGTTTCGTGAAGTTGTGAATGCTCTACAGTAAATACGTACTGCAGTGCATTATGCCGTTAGCACTGTGTTGATTAAAAGTAGTTCTGCTGTATGTTGAGTACTACAATACAGTTTATGAAAACTATTGTACACAAAAATTACTGCAACTTTAATTTTAACACTGAGTACACACTTAAATTTAACACTTGTTCTAACTGTTCATGCTGCACACGATGTTTTTAGATGTTTGCATCAGCTTTGTTGGTGCTCGCTGCTGCTGTGAGTTCAGCTGCTTCTGAGCTGGTGCTGGCTGCTGTTGTACCAGTGCTGGGTACAACTGTGCTCATGCTGGGTACGGCTGTTCTTGTGCTGGGTACGGCTGTTCTCATGCTGGGTACGGCTGTTCTCGTGCTGGGTTCGGCTGTTCTCGTGCTTGGTACGGCTGTTCTCTTGCTGGGTACGGCTGTTCTCGTGCTTGGTACAGCTGTTCTCCTGCTGGGTACGGCTGTTCTCGTGCTGGGTATGGCTGTTCTCGTGTTGGGTACGGCTGTTCTCGTGCTGGTTGATTTTCTGCTACTAGTTCTTGCAAAATATTGCTTCGTTTTTGGCATTAATAAGGCACTATTAGTAAGCCCCTGAGACATTTTGTTTTATAACCAAAGAGCTGTAGTAAAAAAATGGTCAATTCCACAATTATTCTTCCATCGGCAGATAAATGCTGTACATCAATCGCAGACAAAGCTAAGGGCACTGGGTGCATACTGTACGAACGCAGGCTAAGTCTATACGCACACCCTTCAGTTGGCTGGTGTTTAAGCCTGATCCAGTAACATAAATTTCTCTTAAATATTCGATTTACATCAAATTATATATTTTTGTGTTATGTATTTAGTTTAGCAACATTATTACGATAATAAGAGCTATAAAAAATACTTATTTTGAAACTGATTTATTTATTTCATTATTTCGAAGCCATAGGTCACTGAACTGTGGCGACGAAATCGAACAAAACACCGCCTGGTGTTGTGTTCGATTTCCAGTAACATATATTTCTCTCAAATATTCAATTTACATCAAATTATATATTTTGGGTTACATATTTAGTTTAGCAACATTATTTCGGTAATAAGAGCTATAAAAAATACTTACTTTGGAACTAATTTATTAATTTTATTATTTCGAAGCCGTAGATCGCTGAACTGTGGCGACGAAATCGAACACAACACAACAAGCATGGTGTATGGACAGGGATTAGACCCGTCTACTCGTGCTGGAGTTGTGCTGCCAATAATGTGAACAATTTCTCAAATAGGAGATATCTACCTTATTACAGTATATTTTGGTCTTATTTAGTTTGGTTTAATTAGGATAATAAAGAGTTATTAAAACACCAGTTTTAGAAATGATTTATTAATGTGAAACGTTCAAAGCCATGGGTCACTGAACTATGACAACACAGACGAAAGTGAGTGAAACCTCACTGTAAAGGGAAGTTTACTGTACAGTATTCCCTTATCTGTCCACCCTCACTCGTCTTGTTTCATCACAGAAAATGTATAAGAAGATTTCAACATATTAGCTAGCTATTCATGCTTCAGCCTTTAAATTAATTTACAAAGATACGTGTGCCACAAATCGGTGAACGAAAATCATTGAAACTCAGTTGTTCACTTCTGTGGACCACTCTGGCTGGTGTTTGGTTAATATGCGTCACTTCTTGTGGACCATTCTGGCTGGTGTTTGGTTCATATGATTCACTTGTTGTGTGGTCCACTTGTGTGATCCAACTTGTCTTATGAAGGAATTATTAATTGTAATCTGTGATAGAATGAGACAGTTTTCCACCACTGTGAACTCTGTCCCAACATCGTAAGCTTGTGGACCACTTGTGGTCCACTTGTGCGGTCCACTTGTGTGGTCCATTTGTGTGATCCATTTGTGTGATCTAACTTGTCATATGAAGGAATTATTAAATGTAATCTGTGATGGGATGGTAAAGTTTTCTACCACTGTGAGCTCTGTCCCAACATCGTAAGCTTGTGGACCACTTGTGGACCACATGTGCGGTCAACTTGTGTGGTCCACTTGTGTGATCAAACTTGTCATATGAAGGAATTAATAATTGTAATCTGTGATAGAATGTGAAACTTTTCCACCAGTCTGTGAACTCTGTCTCGACGTCGTAAGCAAATCCGAACATCCCCCGCTTCGGCGAACCATTGTTCGTCGAACCGGGTGAGTAAATCCGGCCTGAAAAGTGTGCGAACTAGCCGGAGATTCGTTGAATCGGGGTACGTTGAATCGAGGTTGTACTGTATATGCATATAAATAAAAAAAACATGTAAATAATTTTACCTTGCACCTAGATCCACCAAGCCTGTATGGTGTGCGTTTCAGTACTTCGGGAATCTGGAACGATCTGGAATCTCTTATCTGCAATGAAACAATACATATTATTGCACTTACCAAAACATGGATGAATGTAGAAAATAGAGAACTATTAGCTGAATATCAAATAAATGGATTTAATCTATTTCACACAGATAGATATATTAGACCGTGTATGTTAGGTAATATTTGAAATGTAGTCTCAAAAAGACTACATTTCAACAGAAACGTGCCACACACCAGTCATAAGACTGAACCTCGTCGAGGCCAAACGTCTAAATGAGAGCATGAACGAGTAAGAAATAATTTTTTAACACCAGGCATCATACACACACTGAATGCACCTGCAGACACACAACAAGCACTATCAACATAGCAAAGAATACTCCATAAAAAATCATTAAATTATTGACCAACATGAGAGAGGGTTAGCCAACATGAGAGGGTTGTATTGATTGCCTGAAAATATTTAAATTGTTTAATGTACTGAATGGCATTTTTCAAGTTACAACATTTTTTTAAATTACTCTCCATACACTAGCACTGCTCGGCCTTGCCTCTCCATACACCAGCACTGCTCGGCCTTGCCTCTCCATACACCAGCACTGCTCGGCCTTGCCTCTCCATACACCAGCACTGCTCGGCCTTGCCTCTCCATACACCAGCACTGCTCGGCCTTGCCTCTCCATACACCAGCACTGCTCGGCCTTGCCTCTCCATACACCAGCACTGCTCGGCCTTGCCTCTCCATACACCAGCACTGCTCGGCCTTGCCTCTCCATACACCAGCACTGCTCGGCCTTGCCTCTCCATACACCAGCACTGCTCGGCCTTGCCTCTCCATACACCAGCACTGCTCGGCCTTGCCTCTCCATACACCAGCACTGCTCGGCCTTGCCTCTCCATACACCAGCACTGCTCGGCCTTGCCTCTCCATACACCAGCACTGCTCGGCCTTGCCTCTCCATACACCAGCACTGCTCGGCCTTGCCTCTCCATACACCAGCACTGCTCGGCCTTGCCTCTCCATACACCAGCACTGCTCGGCCTTGCCTCTCCATACACCAGCACTGCTCGGCCTTGCCTCTCCATACACTAGCACTATAGCCAGCACTAGAATCTAATAATATAATAAAATATAAGTGTTTACTTACGATAATATTTGCATGAAGCGTTTGTCCTCTGTCCGCTGACTGCACTGACGACAAAATGGCCGCTCTGTTGATCTGGCGTCGACGACGCTGTGACGTCACGGGTGAGGGCAGCAATGCGCATTTCGTCCCTCGACCCTTAATCATTCCCTCGTATATTTTATTTTATTTTTATTTTATTTTATTTATTTATTTATATACAAGAAGGTACATTGGGTTTGTGAGAATACATTGAATAGGACAGTTTTTCCAATCTTGTAAAGCCACTAGTACGCACAGCTTTTCGGGCAGGTCCTTAATCTAACAGATAATTTTAAGTAGGTAATTTCTATCAGAATTGATAAATGATAAATACATTACAAGAGAAAAATGAGATGAGAGAGCTTAGTAAGTATATTAAAGCACATTGTTATATTAAAGCTCTAATTGATTAGATTGAACAGCTTGATTGGTAATTAACAAGATTAATAGACACCATACAGCAGATTGCCAGCACATATAAGACAGCAATGAACACAATGGTAAAGATGTTTAGATTGGGTACATAAAGATTGGGAGACTGGGTAGCAATAGATACAGATAAACAAGAATAATAAACACCATACAACAGATTAGCAGCACATATATATAATTGGCGAGACAATTACTTATCATTTACTTATCTTAGTTAGCAAATAGGGGATATTTGGCTAAGATTTCTGGTAGCAGATCATTTTGAATGAAATATTTAAACATCTCTAGAACATTTATTATAAAATTGTCTCTGAATTCAATTCAATTCAATTGAAGTCTTTTGGCACTCCATCACATAGTGACAGAGTGTGTGCTTGTTGACCCAGTTTACATTTTGTTAGGTCTACATCAGCAGATAATTAGAAATCCCAGAGAGAGTTGTAACACAGTTTATGCCGAAGAGTAGTAACATCTAGAAGTCTGCTGATTTTATTGGATGATCCATAGATGTGTGGCTCCTCTTGCATGATAGTATGATGATAGATGGAATTACTGGTGTCAATTTCACTTTGCCTCAGATCTACAAGATCTTGTTGAAGTTCTCGGTGTACTGCTGCTCTCAGATTGCTCATTGACAATCCAAGGTTACACTCAACGGCTCCTTTAAAGACAGATTCTTTGGCTAACTTATCAGCTCTATCATGCATTCGGAGGCCAACATGAGATGGAGACCACATGAAATGGACTCTGTTACCATCCTTAATAATTTTGTTGTATTAGTGTCTAGCTTCGGACACGAGCATGTTACAGTTATGTCTTAAAGAGTTGAGAGCATTTAAGGATGATAAGGAGTCACTTACAATTAATGTATCAAGTTTGGAGACTTGTACACATTTCAGTGCAAGGAGCAAGGCAAATAGTTCAGTCTGAAGGGTAGAGGCCCAGTTGTTTATACGGACTCCTCACTCAAAGTATAGGCCATCGCCCATTGTCAGAACAACTGCACTTCCAGTTGCACCCGTGGTGCGGTGTAGGGAACCATCAGTGTATATGATTTGAGAGAGAGAATGTTCTGTGGACAGAGCATCAATATGGCTTAAGGCGTTGAGCTTTGCCTCAAGACGAAGCTTGGGCTGATCTCTAATTTGCTTCTTGGGAGGAAAGGGAGGGATTAAACCTGGAAAGAGTGTAACCTCCCACGGTGCAGGAAAGTGTCGTTGTTGTTTCTCTTGGTACAAATCATGAACCTGATACATTCTGAGTTGAGTTCCAGCTTTTGTTATCCATTTGGAACAATGCTGATCTTCAATAAAGAAATTCTGGAGGGCTTCTGTGCAAGGACTAGGATGAGTTAGCCTAAGCATTTTAATACTAATTTGACAGTTAATTTCAGTAACACGATCAACAACGCTCGGAATATTAAGTTCCTTTCTCATATTAAGTATCTTTGTGGTACGAGGGCACCCAAGGATTATCCAAGGATTATTATATCATCAAGGCTTCGTTCTGCAATTTTTCAAGCCCTCCAAGCTTTCTTTCAGGCATCAAAACAAGCAGAGGTGCAGCATAATCCACTAAAGATCTGATGTATGCAAGGTACATCATTTTGACAATTCTGACATTGGCACCATAGCCTGAGTGATAACCTGCAACAGCCTTGAGAACTCGGAGCCTCTCTTTATACTGACGACAGAGTCTGAATACAACAGGACCATACAGTGGCACCTCAAGGCCAAGGTATTTGAATCTGTTTACATAGTCAAGCTGGGAGCCATCAGACAGTTGCATCTTGCGAACAGTTCCTCCCTGCCTGGGTGGGCGCCGATTTAGTATCTTTGTTTTCTCTGCTGAGATAATTAAACCTAGGTTCTGACATGAGTCTAATACAGAGTTAAGAGTGTTCTGCATGATAGCATACCCAGTGGTGTGTATCATTATATCATCAGCATACCCAGTGGTGTGTATCTATATCATCATCATACCCAGTTGTGTGTATCATTATATCATCAGCATACCCAGTTGTGTGTATCATTATATCATCGGCATACCCAGTTGTGTGTATCAATATATCATCAGCATACCCAGTGGTGTGTATCATTATATCATCGGCATACCCAGTGGTGTGTATAACTATATCATCAGCATACCCAGTGGTGTGTATCATTATATCATCAGCATACCCAGTGGTGTGTATCATTATATCATCAGCATACCCAGTGGTGTGTATCATTATATCATCAGCATACCCAGTGGTGTGTATCATTATATCATCAGCATACCCAGTGGTGTGTATCATTATATCATCAGCATACCCAGTGGTGTGTATCATTATATCATTAGCATAGCTATAATGATGTGGACGTTGGGTTTGCTCGGTACAGAGTTTAACAGCGTGTTTATTAAGATATTAAATAAGGTAGGACTGAGGACACCTTCCTGTGAGGTACCTAGTTCGAAGTCTCTTGTTATCATTAATAACTTTGTTGTATTTGTGCCTAGCTTCAGACACGTGCATGTTACAGTATGTCTTAAAGACTTGAGAGCAATTAAGGATGATAAAGAGTCACAATTAATGTATAAGTTTAGAGACTTGTACACATTTCAGTGCAAGAAGCAAGGAAAATAGTTCGGATTGAAGGGGGGTAGAGGCCCAGTTGTTTATACGGACTTCCCACTCATAATATAAGCTTTTGATACAGTGCCACATAAAAGACTGATTAAAAAGATAGAGGTTCACTATATTGTGGATTCTATATTAAGCTGAATTAGGGCATGGCTATACCAAAGGAAACAAAGATTTAGAATCAATGGGGTTAAGTCGCAACACATGGTTTTACACATGGCAGTTCATGTTTAACAAATTTGCTCTCTTTTTATTCCAGCATAGTTGAGGCAGTTGATAGTGGTAAGGATTGTGATGTTGTGTATCTTGACTTTAGCAAAGCTTTTGATACAGTGCCACATGAAACAATGTTGACCTTCAATAAAGACATTCTGGAGGGCTTCTGTGCAAGAGTTAGGATGAGCTAGCCTTAGCATTTTTATACCAATTTGACAGTTAATTTCAGTAACACGATAAACAACGCTCGGAATATTAAGTTCCTTCCTCATGTTAAGTATCTTTGTGGTACGAGGGGCATCCAAAGATTATCTTCAAGGCTTCGTTCTGCAAGTTTTCAAGCCCTTTAAGCTTTCTTTCAGTCATCAAGGCAAGCAGAGGTGCAGCATAATCCACTAAAGATCTGAAGTATGCAAGGTACATCATTTTGACAATTGTGACATTGGCACGATAGCCTGAGTGATAACCTGCAACATCTCCAAGAGGGCTTATGGAGCCTCTCATTATACTGACGACAGAGTTTGAATATAAAAGGACAATACAAGGCAAATTTTAAGGTATTTGAATCTGTTAACATAGTCAAGCTGGGAGCCATCAGACAGTTGCATCTTGTGAACAGCTCCTCCTTGCCTGGGTGGACACCCGTTTAGTATCTTTGTTTCCTCTGCTGAGATATGACTAAACCGAAGCCCTGACATGAGACTAATACAGAGTTAAGAGTGTTCTGCATGTTAGCATAACAAGTAGTGTGTATCATTATATCATCAGCATACCCAGTAGTGTGTATCATTATATCATCATGTATGATGATACATGATACAAGGAGGTTTAAATTGATCGATCGAACGATCTAAATTGGGTACTGAAATATGGTCAAAAGATTGGCAGATGCCGTTTAATACTGACAAATGTAAGGTTTAAAGGATAGGTAATGACGATAGATCGAGTTACAAGATATAAGCTAGATGCATGCATGGTGCTGAGATTGTAAAGTCGAATTATAAAAGGGATCTGGGAGTTATGATTAGTAAGAATTTAAAAAAAATCAATGAATAAATGTTCGTAATAAGGCAAACAGAACACTGGGATTTATGTATTGAAACATTAGTAATAATTAAGATATCGGTTCATTGTTCTTCAGACATATCTTGCTCTGGGTAGGCTCCATTTAGATATATATATGCACTTCACTTTTGGTCACAGTATATCCACAGCATGGATATAAATATACTAGAATGCGTCCAGCGGAGGATAACAAAGTTAATACCCCAAAATAGAAACCTGTCATATGAAGAAAGATTGTCAAAGCTTAAATTACATTCTCAAGAAAGACAAAGAATTAAAGATATTTCATGAAATGGCTGGAGGCAGCACATGTCTCTACTTTTTCAGAACTTGTCAACCTCATACTGGTTGAAGAATTTCTGAGACGTGTACCTCCTCCTGTCCGCCTATACTTAGCAGACAAGGAAGAGACGGAGTTAGTGAAGTGTGCGAAGTCAGCTGACACTTACAGCCTCATCCACCGGCTGACTCCAGAACCTACCAGCAAGAAGTCTTGGTACAGTTACGAGAAAGCGAGCCCAGATCAAGGTACCTCTCAACTGTACTGCAGGTATTGTCGATTATATGGACACACCATTGACAAATGTGGTAAGTCCCAAGCTAAAGGTAACATTGAACTTCCTAAGTCTAAACCTACTCACCCTAAGTCCGGTAAGCCTGTAATGAATGTTGGTGTTCATGCTAATGATCTCTCTCTCTATACCAAGCATCTATATCCAGGAACTATCCCTACCCACGGTTCAGATTCAGAGGGACGTTTCGGACTTAAGATCCTACGGGACACAGCGGCTCTACAATCGATCGTCTTGAAATCGGCTGTGCCCAACGTCGCCTACACAGGAGAGACTGTGTTCATCACTGACCTTACTGCTACAACTCCTTATCCACTTGCCCGAGTTTACCTGGATTGTCCCTTCGTGACCCGTGAAGTCCAAGTCGCCGTCAGGGAAAAGCCTTTTCCCATGCCTGGAGTGCAACTTCTCCTGGGCAACGACTTGGCAGAAGACCAACAACCAAACAACCTGATCGTCAAGGACATATCCGAGGTAAGCAACTCTGTGGTGGATAACCCGATTTTTGAACATGTTCCAGCTAAGGTTCAAGAGAGTGATGAAGGTTCTCCTCCTGTTATGGTGACCACCCGTGCTCAAGCTGCACGTCCACAGCCAGCCGACACTACTGCTACCGCTGTCCCTCAGGACCCTTCGAAACTACCCCCTAACCTGACCGCGGTGGAGTTCCGTAAGTTACAGAGAGATGATCTTACATTGACACCGTTATTCTTTCAGGCTGAAACCCAATCCGACAGTGTTCCTGGGTTCTTTATGGAGAACGAAATACTCTATCGCAGGTATAGACCCAGTAAACTGAAGGACGAGGACGATTGGGCAGACGTTGAACAACTAGTGATTCCTACCAGCCTGCGGCCCACGATTCTACACCTGGCCCATGGCGCTTTGTCACACTATGGGTTCAACAAGACTTACCATGGAATTCGACAAGACTACTACTGGCCAGGTATGGTAACCGACGTCAAATCTCATGTCAAATTATGCCACGTGTGTCAGTTAGCCGGGAAACCGAACGTTTCCATTCCCAGAGCACCACTGATACCCATCCAGGTGCCTGAGGAACCGTTCCACAAGCTCATTATCGACTGCGTTGGTCCTTTGCCTCGGACCAGTGCAGGCAACGCATATATCTTAACCATCCTGTGTCCTACCACCAGATTTCCGATAGCAGTTCCAGTGAAAAATATTACAGCTGCTACAGTGGTGAAGAATCTACTGAAAATCTTCACCCAGTATGGATTTCCGAGGGAGATTCAGAGCGACTGTGGCACCAACTTCACCAGTGATCTCTTCAAACGGACTCTGGAGGAGTTCAACATCAAACAGGTACTGTCCAGCCCCTATCATCCTGCTTCACAGGGTTCTCTCGAGCGTAGTCATCAAACCATCAAGGCACTCTTAAAAAAGTTCTGTAATGAGACCTCAAAGGATTGGGATAGGCAAATTGATCTCATCATGTGTATTTTCAGAAGTCTTCCCAACGAGTCACTAGGAGTATCTCCTTATGAGATGCTCTACGGACGTAAGTGCCGTACACCTCTCAAGGCTTTCAAGGATTCTCTACGTGATGACACCTTCAGTGAGCATCAGAATGTGCCCCAGTATCTTCAAAATCTCCGACACATTCTAGAGAGGGTCCATTCTTTTGCCAGCAACAACCTACAGAAAGCCCAGGAGAGGATGAAGACTCGTTACGACCAGCACTGTAAAGTAAGGAAGTTTACACCAGGAGACTTAGTGCTTGCCTATTTCCCTATCCCAGGTTCTCCTTTACAGAACAGGTTCTCAGGACCCTACCGTGTTAAGGAGTGCCGGAACAACTTCAACTACGTTCTCGAGACCCCCGATAGGCGGCGGAAGACCCAGCTGTGCCACATCAATTTACTCAAGCCCTACCATGGGGTTCCTCCCACTGTGTTAACCAATTTCACCTCATTTACAGGTCCATACAGCCACAGTGAGACCTTCCCTGCTTCTCCTTCCGAGAGCACTGACACTGAGACAGCGCTCTCTAACTCGGAAATCCTTACTAACCTTCAACATCATTTTCAGGACGATAATAGTGCTCCACTAATCAAACTCGTCAGAGAACATCAGGAGTTGTTTCGAGATGATCCCCAAGAGTGTACTGTAACTCACCACGACATCCAACTGCTACCTGACACCCAGCCGATTCGCCAACCATTCTACCGAATCAGCCCGAGCAAAACGGAAGTCATGCGGGCTGAGGTACAGTATCTCTTGGACCATGGACTGGCTACCCCCTGTGAGTCCCCCTGGGCCTCACCATGCATCCTGGTACCCAAACCTCACGGCAAAATCCGTCTGTGTACGGATTATAGGAAGTTGAACCAGGTCACAGTGAAGGACGCCTACCCAATACCCAGGATAGACGACATTTTGGATGCCATTGGTAATGCCCGCTACCTGTCTCAGGTAGACTTACTAAAGGGCTACTACCAGGTGAGTTTAATGGAGCGAGCTAAGGTACTGTCCGCCTTTATAACCCCGTTTGGTCTCTACAGGTACAATCGCCTTCCCTTTGGACTCTGCAATGCCCCAGCCACCTTTCAGAGAGCTGTCAACCGCGTCATCCAGGGCTTGGACAACACCTACGCCTATTTGGACGACATCGTGGTAGCATCCAACACCTGGAGCGAACACCTGCTCCAGCTACAACGATTGTTCTACAAGCTCCTGAAAGCCGGCCTCACCATCAATCTGGGCAAGTCCACCTCGCGAAAGGTAAAGTGCGGTACCATTCTCAAGCGACTTGAGAATGGTCCAGGACGGACCGAAACGTCGTCGTCCCTTCACTTCTAGTGTGTGGTCTGGTCAACATACTTCAGCCACGTTATTGTGACTCTTCGCCTACCTGGGTCATGTTATAGGGAGTGGCAGCCTGGCTCCGTTAAACATTCACATTCAAGCAATCCAACAGTATCCACAGCCTACTACCAGGAAGCAGCTCCTGCGCTTCCTTGGTCTTGCTTCCTATTACCGTAGGTTTGTGAAGAATTTTAGCACTGTTGCAACCCCATTAATCACCTTAACCAGTCCCAAGCAACGGTATAATTGGACCAGAGAGCAAACCGTTGCATTCGAACAACTCAAATTCCTCCTCTGTTCTAATCCCATTCTCGCCTCACCAGATATCAAGAAGCCTTTCATCCTCCATGTCGACGCCAGTGGTACCGGCATCGGAAGTGTCTTAATGCAGCAGCGAGGCGAGGAGGTTCTACCTGTCAGCTACTACAGTTGCAAATTGAAGCCTCATCAGAAGAACTACAGTACTATAGAGAAGGAACTCCTGTCCATCGTCCTGAGCTTACAACACTTTGCACCATATCTGCACGGTGCTAGGTCCACTACCATCTATTCGAACCACAACCCTCTGAGATTCTTACATCAAGCCCAATTTAATAACCAACGTCTGCTGCGATGGGCTTTATATCTTCAAGGCTTCAATTTAAAGATCTGCTACATCAAGGGGCCTGATAACATCATCGCTGACGCCCTCTCCAGAGTGCATGAGGTAGAGGCAGCTCCACCTCCCACTCTACCTCCAGTGAACATGACTCACCCGAAACAGCAGGCTTCGGGGGAGAGTTGTGACGATAATCTCTTATCAGAGATTTAGCCTGCTATTTTCGTATTTCATCACGTCCTCAACAATATACAAGATACGTTTTGTAGTGGCTAAACGTATATATCAAGACAGCCACACGCACCTCAACTCCCTCCTTCCCCCCACTCCAGCACCTGGTCGACGCGCCGAACCCTTCAACTGCCTAACTAGCGACTTGCGGCCATCCAGCTTTCTCATTGGCCGCCAACCAACACGCCACTCCGGTTCCTCGCCAATCACAAGTCATCGCCAGTTATTGTTGGAGTCCCTTGCGTTTCTGCCAGCCAGAATATCTTGTGCTCTCATTCTATGAACACCTAAGTGACTCACCTTGTGTGGTCAAATAGAGGTTTATAGATAGTGCATATATTCCAGCATTCATATTTTATTTACCTTGTATGTCAATTCTCCTCCCCCATTAACGTAATCTATTTTCATGTTTATCTATTTTTCCACTTGACATTTTTTACCATTAAGCCAAGATTTTGCATTTATTTCAATTTGTTTTTTTTTATTGTTATTAAAGTACATTGTTTATTTTTGTGTTTTATGTTTCTTACCTTACCACAGATTACCAACCACGCAGTCATTCTTTTTTTTCTCTTTTTTTTTTTTTTTTTTTTTTATTTTATATGTGGCCCAGCACTGACACCTGCTAGTTGGAAGACTGCCGACCACCATTTCCAACTCGTTACCGTCACAATATATATATATATATATAATATATATATATATATATATATATATATATATATATATATTATATATATATAATATATATACTATATATATATTATAACATGGTGAGAAAGCTGCATGAACGCGCAAGCCATATATCACTAGAACTCGTGACCGGCCAGGATTCGAACCCATGCCGTCCAGGATCACCCCTAAACGTACACAGTACCGTGACCACCGCACCAATGAATCTATGAGGATTGGTCAGTCTTGGCGCTTATTAACTAAGATAACGACGATCATTGGTGCGGTGGTCACGGTACTGTGTACGTAGGGGTGCATCCTGGAAGGCCATGGGTTCGAATCCTGGCCGGGTCAAGAGTTCTTAGTGATATATGGCTTGCGCATTCATGCAGCTTTCTCACACATGTTAGACTCAGTGCGGCCCGTGCATGCGCCAGAATTTGATGAAAAACTGTACCCAAATGGATCTATGAGTGTCGTCTGGGGTTGGTCAGTCAGGGAGCTTAGTTAACCCTTACACTGCTCAGGGGTCCTGGGGACATTTACACCCCTGTGCGCAAGAAAAAAAAAATTCAAAATTTTTTTTTCGTCTTCTAAACATGTTATTTGTGTCCCCTGAGCACACGGGAAAAATAGCAAAAAAATCGTAGGTGACATATTTTGGGCGCAATTGACCGAAGAAGTCTGGCAAAAAGTGGGCGTTGACAGAGCGGTCGTCAGGGCCGGTTCAGCGTCACCCGCGCTGACAGATGGGAGTTGCCACAAAGATATTATTACCTAATTATTTCAATGTCTCCGATTGATTTTTTCTTAGTTTTTTTGCAGTAATATTATTCAATAGTGTGTATTGTAATATATTTATAATAAAAGTGGTGAATAATCGCTATACTCAAAACGTATGGTGTGCATATAGTAATTCAATTATTATGTTCATAAAACAATAAACAAATAGTTTTGCTGCTATTACACTCTATACACAGGTATATATAAGTATCTGCATATTTTGGTCACCATAACGAACCACTAGTTGGTATGAGAGTCGAAAAGCAACGAAGAGTTACCGCCACATACCAGCCAGCCACTCGCTGCCACTCCCTCAAACACACGCACTAAACTTTCTCCCCCAACAATACCATTTGTGGTGTTATTACACTATATACAGACGTTATATGTAAGTATGTATATATTTTGTTCACCACAACTGTACAGCTAAGCTGATATAGTTAGTTCAGGCACTAAGAGTCGTCGGTATACACAGCTCGCGGCTCCCTCACTCATTCAAGGTCACACACACACTAAACTTTCTCCCCCAACAGTATTGTTTGCAGTGTTATTACCCCATATACACATATTATATATAAGTATCTACATGTTTTATGCACTGTAACTGTACACCTAAGCTTGTAGTGCGCCCAAAGAGCATAGTGGCCACTCTCTAAACAGCTAGACAAATCGTGCAGACGACGTCACCTCCTGTCACCCAGATGGCTCCTCCCAGCATAACCCTTTTGCTGTTATTACACTAATACACACATTATATATAAGTATCTACATTTGTGTTCACCATAGAGAACCACTTAGCTGGTATGGTGAATGTAAACAATAACAGGTGGCCACACAGTCAGTAAACGATGCTGTCTCCCTCCGTCTCTCAGCATCACTCCTCCTACAGCGCTAATTATTACAACAATCTTGCTATTATCACAACCCTGGTTATTTATATCACAGTCAGGGGTCATCTGTAATATTGTCATCACTAAATAATAACAATTATATATTTATTTTGACATTTTCGGCGATGCTGTGGTCACAAGCTGAACAGCAATGCTGCTCGCTCATGCTGCGTGCGCCAGCCTTGGTTGCTCCAACAGTAATGTGCCTCTCACACCTGAGAATATTGCCCACGATTTTTTTTTTAAATTGCGTCTGTTTACAAGAGCCCTGAGGAAGCTAATGTGAACCCCGTGTAGCCGCGGGCCATTTGAATCTGGCGTGGCACCCTATGGCGTATATATACGCCATGCGCACCGTGGGACATGTTACTCAGGGCGTATATATACGCCATGCGCAGTTTAAGGGTTAAGATATGGGCACCACACAACCACTGCAAATTCTAGCTTTGGCCTAACAAAAGTCGTGAACAATTTCTTTAGTATATCGCCATCCATGTATTTAAAAGCAATTCTGAAGTTAGAAATCGTGGCATAGGCTCCTCGCACAATATTCTTTATGTGGTCCTCACGTGATAGTTTTCTATCTAGAACCACCCCTAGATCTCTTTCTTTATCAGAATTCTTTAAAGATTTTTCACATAATATATAGGTTGTGTGGGGTCTGTGTTCTTCTATTCCACATTCCATAATATGGCATTTATTAACATTAAATTCCATTTGCCAAGTGATGCTCCATATACTTATTTTGTCCAGGTCATCGTGAAGGGCATGACAATCATCTAAGTTTCTTATCCTTTCTATTATCTTAGCATCATCAGCAAACATGTTCATATAATTCTGTGTATGTACTATATATATATGTATAATTCAGTACATGTCCCTCCAGTGTTCTCCTCCATAAATCAGTGGCGCATGCATCGTCTGCTCTGGTGGATCTGTTTCCGCCATTCCTGCGGGATGCAGTGTCACAATTTTTTGCTTCACGTCTTGCGTGTCGGCTAGTGGTGCTCGTTTCCTCATTGGCTTCTGCCTGGGCCCTTGCTCTTCGGTTTTTGTTGTCATTTGTCCTAGCTGTTTGCGGAGTCTGCGGTTGGGCAGTTTCTGCAAGCAACTACTTCTAGTTGTCGTCCGTGTCTGACCTGTTTGTCCTTTGGCGGTCCGGGGGGGAGGGGGGGAATTCTCCCAGATGGGGCATTTCTGCTTGCCAGAGTTTTGGTTCTTTCCTGTCTTTTATTCTTTTAGATTCCTGGTGACCTAGCGGAGGTTCCATCTGGTTCCTGGCAGCCTTGGTTCAGGTGCTGCTTGCTCGGTGTCCACAATCAGAGGTTTTTCCTCACGTCTCCGCCTCTTTCAGATGCTCGGTCCGGTACATTACGTGGCTGGTTCGGTCTTCTCCTTGAGTCTTCACGTCTGGTGCTTTTGACTCGAGTCTGTCACCATCTGTTTGGTGATCAGGTGGCTTTGTTCTTGGTATCCCACCTGCATGCTTCTTCTCTGCGGCAGTATGTGGTTTACTGGTGGTGGTACTTTTTTCTTTTGACACTTCATAGGTTTACTGCGCCTTTTGTTGCTGTGGTCTTGTCCTTTTTCTCATGGCCGGTCGTCTCAAGGGAGCCGTCAGCTGAGCAGACAGCACACTGGACTTGTGATCCTGTGGTCCTGGGTTCGATCCCAGGCGCCGGCGAGAACAATGGGTAGAGTTTCTTTCACCCTATGCCCCTGTTACCTAGCAGTAAAATAGGTACCTGGTGTTAGTCAGCTGTCACGGGCTGCTTCCTGGGGGTGGAGGCCTGGTCAAGGACTGGGCCGCGGGGACACTAAAAAGCCCCGAAATCATCTCAAGATCTCTCTCAAGATGGCTGTTCAGGACTATCATCTTCTGCCACATACTGTCACCTTGTCACGTGCGGCGCTGGCAGAGCCGCTAAGGCTTGCTTCGGTTTTGATGTTTCTTCTGCACCGTTTTGCAAGCTGTCTCGTGCATTGTTTTACCTCCAGCTGGCTCAAGCACCGCCTGAGCCATTCTGGTCTTGGCCTGGGTGCTCTTTTTTCACCCCTCGGTTTGTTGTGTCTTCTTCGGTTCTGGATTGTTTATCAGAGGTTTCTGCTCCTTCGGGTTCTGGTGTCCGGTTTTTTAGTTTGCAGCCGTCTCTTCTTTTCTGGCAAGGTTGGGCCGGCTGTTTTCCAAAGGGGTCCCTGTGTTTGTTGATGCTTGGTTGGTTTGGCCGGGGGTGCATCTTCTTGTGTCCGGTTATTGCTCTCGGCCATTGCCTGCATGCCACAGCCTCTGTGGCCCTGGATGCGCTTTGACTTGCCCGGTTGCCTTCATCCCTGTTCGGGTCTCCCGGGTCATCCGCGGGTCATTTGTGTTGCCAGTTGTCTTGCTTTCAGGTTTCAGGCAAGTGGTTTCTGCCTCCCGGTTTGTCCCGCTTTTGTCCTTGTTTTTGAGTAGTTAGCTCTGGGAAGCCGGAGGAGCTCCCCCCAGAAAACGTGCGTTGAATGTAATGAAACGCCATTTTCTGGATGAAACCCGGAGGCTCCCTGGCATCTCTCCCTCCCTCCCGTCGGCATTTTTTCTGGGGGGAGCCCCATCGGCTCCCCGGAGCTTTACCAGGCTGATATGCTAATGTCAGACTTTGGCATCAGTCATGTGTATGGAGTTCTAGGGCCTACCGGGGACCACAGCCAGAACCTGGCCCCTCAGAG
>WNGS01009275.1:97568-112115 GCA_020271785.1 Procambarus virginalis
TGCGTTGGATTATACCTTCGCTGCGCGCGGGGCGAGCTCTCGTTTGGATCGGTTTTATGTCTCTGGTGGGGAGTGTTCGGTCTTTGCTTTTCGGACGGTCCCGGTAGCCTTTTCGGATCATTGTTTGGTGGTTGTCCGGGTGGGTGTCCGGAGTCAGGTGCGGGTGGGGCCTGGGTGGTGGAAACTAAATTGTAGGTTGTTGCGGTGTCCGCGCATTTGTGCGCAGTTTCGGGCCTGGTGGGTCGGTATCGTTGCTCGGAGAAATGATTTCTCTTCGTTGTTTGTTTGGTGGGAATGGTGTAAGGTGGAGTGTCAGAGATTTTTTAAGGTTGTTGCGAAGAGGGAGGCTGCTGGGAGGTTTGGTCTCTTGCGGATGTTTCAGGCGCGTTTGTCGGTTTTGTATGAACGTTTAAATGTTGGGATTGACTGTTTCAGAGAAATTGCTGAGTGTAAGGAGCGTATTTGTGATTTGCGTGCGGTGTTGGCTGACGGGGTTCGGGTGCGTGCGCGTGTGGCTGAACGGGTGGATGGGGAGAGGATCTCCCCCTTTCTTTTGGAGAGGGAGAAGGCTGTTCGGAGTTCCGTTCTTTTGCAGGGTCTACGGCGTTCCGATGGCACTGTGCTTTCTAGCACCTCTGGTGTTTTGCGATACGCGAAGCAGGAGTTGGAGACTCTTTATGGTGAGGTGAGTGTGGATGGTGGGATTGCGGCCTCCTTTTTGGATGCGTGCTCTCCCGGTTTGTCGACGTCGGAGTGTGCTGCGTTGGTGCAGGATGTCTCCATGCTGGAGATCCGGGAGGTGGTTTGGTCGTTTAAGTCCGGGAAAGTGCCGGGTGCGGATGGCCTGCCCATTGAATTTTACCGCACTTTTTGGGATGTGTTGGGGGTGGTGGTCTTGGAGGTGGTGCGTGAGGGTTTGCGTTTGGGTGCTCTACCGGACTCTTTTTGTGACGGGATCGTGCGGCTGCTTCCGAAACAGGGCGACTTGAGTTTATTTGCGAATTGGAGGCCGATTACATTATTGAATGTTGATTACAAGATTCTTTCCAAGGTCTTGGCGCGTCGCTGTCGGGGAGTCGTTGCGTCAGTGGTCTCGGTTGAGCAATTTTGCGGTGTGCCTGGCCGTGCCCTGACGCATTGCAATGGTTTATTTCGGGACGTGCTTCTTTATGCGTCCGAATTTCGGCTTTCGGCGGCTATGATCTGCTTGGACTGGTCCAAGGCTTTCGACCGGGTGTCGTTGGCGTTTGTCTTTCGTGCTATGGAAAAACTTGGGTTCCCGGAGGTGTTTATTGGGTGGGTCCGTTTGTTATATGTCCGGAGTCGCAGTCGTGTGTGTGTGAATGGGTTTTTCAGTTCGTTTTTCGGGATTTGTCGTTCGGTTCGTCAGGGGTGTCCGATGTCAATGTTGCTCTATGTAATTTTTCAGGAACCCCTCTTCAGGGCAGTGAAAACGTGCCCCTTGATTGTGCCTCCTTGCCTGCCGTCCGGATTTCGGCTTCCCATTTGCGGATATGCTGATGACACGGTGCTTTTTGTTGCTTCGGAGGGTTCGGTGTTAGCTGTGCAGGATGTTCTTCTCCGTTTTGAGTCGGCCACGGGGGCTGTGCTCAATCGCGCAAAGTCGGGGTTAATGGGGATCGGTGCGTGGACCTCTCGCCTGGTGTGGGAGAGGTCGTGGTTTCCGGTGGTCTCCTCGCTGCGCGTACTCGGGGTTACTTGGTTTGCCTCCTATGACAGGTCTTTGGCCTGGAATTGGGATGTTGTTTCCCGTTCGGTTGGGGTTGCGGTTGGCCTTCTGTCGCGTCGTCCTCTGACCATTTATCAGCGCGGCTTGCTGGTTACGTGCAAGGTGTTGTCAAGGGTCTGGTTTCTGGCTCGGTGTTTTCCTTTGGATCGTCGTAAAGCCTTGCTTCTGGAGCGCGTCGTTTTCAAGTATGTGTGGTGTGGACGGTACCAACCGGTGCGTCGTTCGACGTTGGTGTTCGGGGTGCGTGAGGGGGGTGTTGGCATTCCTGACGTTTTCACGAAGGCCCGGGCCCTTTTCTGGGTCTCGTTGTATCAGGGGCTGGTGCTCGGCGGTGGTTTGAATACGCTGGGTGTGTTTTTCTGTTCGATTCGGTTTAGTTATTTAGTTGATTTGGGGGTTTCTCAGGAGGTGGCTTTATCTACCCCCCCTGTTTTTTCTTGGGCGGTAGAGATTCTTCGAGAACTCTGCCGTTTTCCTGGTTTTCTGTCGTTTTCTTGTAAGGCTGTGTATGAGGTGTTGTTGCCCCGGGTGAGGCCGCGGGTGGAGGGGTTGTTCCCGTGTTGGGATTGGGGTGCTATCTGGTCTTCTTTAGGGGCGAGGTTTTTAGCGCCCCAGCAGCGTGAATTGTTGTTCCGGTGTTTGCATCTGTCGCTGGCGACGAATGAGCGGTTGTGTATGTTGGGTCTGCGTGCCTCAGAGGCGTGTGTGCATTGTGGGTTATGTGAGTCGCAGGTGCATGTGTTTTATTTTTGTGGCCGGTTGCGGGGTTTGGTGGACTGGTTTCGGGATGTCCTGGAGGGGTTCTGTGGTCCTGGTTGTCGAGGTGATGTTTTGCAATTTTTGTTTTTGCACTTTCCGGGTTATTCGCGGCGTGTGCGTAATACTTTATGTGTTTTGGTTGCGGATTATGTGTTTTGTGTGTGGGTCGGGAGGCGCGAGGGTTTTGGGGTTACGCGCGTTTTGGGGTTTTTGCGGGGTCGCATGCGATTCACTTGGTGGTGGTTACAGCGGGCTTTTCCAGTGGAATTTGGTGGGTGGTTTACGGTTGCCTATGTCCGTGGGGTTGCCTTCCGGTAGTGCGGTTTGGGTTTTTCGCTGCTGTCCCCCTGTTGGGTGTCCTTGGCGGGGGTTGTGCATGGTTGTGTTTTTCCCGTGGTTTTGCGGGTGTGCTGCTCCTGTGTATGTGTGGTGTCTCTGTGCCTCCCAGTGCGTGATTTGTCGGTGTGTGGGGGTTTGGTCCATGCGTGGGCCGGGGTGGTTTTGTTTTTTTGTTTTATACTGTGCTGTAAATTATGTACTCTTTATTTGGAGGCCGTAATTTTGTTTTGGCCTGTACACTGTCTGTGTGATGTGTATTTTGTGGGTATGGCATGGGTGGATGTGAGTGTGGGTGAGTCATGTATTTTACCGTTTATGTGATTTCTTGTTGTTGGGTGTGTGGTTCTTGTATGAATTTGTTTCTATGGGTGTGGTTGGCGTGTTTTGTGTGTGCGGCTTACCTTGTCTGTGGCCGTGTCCGTTTGTTGTTTGGTTGGGTGTAGTTTGAATGGTATTACTCCCCTATGTGGTTTACTCCAAATTTTTTGTGCGTTTAATGATCTTTTTTGCCGTGTTGTGTGTGTATATGTCTGCATCCTATTCTGCTGCTTGAGCTGTGCAACTGTGTTTGCACTGTTTCCGTGGTTTGTACGTTATATTTGCTGATTGTTGTGTTTATTGTGTGCTTCTGTTTTGCGGATATTGTCTTAGTTTTACTTGGAACTTGTTCCCGTTGTACATTTTGTTTACCTGTAGGTCCATGTCCTCATATTTCTGTAAATATTGTCTGTGTTATTATGAATTCCTTTCAACGGGTGTATCAATATGGTTTATTGTGTTTTGTTCTAATGGTTTATGGTTATTAAGTTTTACTTTTATTGTGTTTGATATTCATGCTATGTGTTCCAAATGTACTTGTCTTTCACCATTGATACCGTTGCTTATGTTGTGCTGTGAATATTGTCTGTTTTGTTTATGTGATTTCTCTTTGTACGTGTGTGTCTCAGTATTTATGTATATATTGTTCTTTATATAAATAAAAAAAAAATATATACTAACAGTTTAAACCCAAACAATCCCCTCAAACCACTGGTTCCAACGAGTTGGCAACAGCAACAATCCCAGCCCTACATAAATGCAATTAATTCCAAGCATACATGTCATTCCTTCCATGGAAGTGTTACCAGTTATCAATGAATGATATTGCATTTGATTTACAATATTTGTCAAGTCGGCAATTGACACCAAGTGCCCCTGGCAACCATTCATTTCCAACTCCCTTCCTTGAAAGAATGCCACATATGACCGGGGTTCTTCCTTTGCTCCTAACTAATTCTGTGGCTGTCTTACACCTCTGTATTAGTACCTCACTCCTAACTCGTTCTACATCATTTCCACCGGCACTGTTACAAATTATGGGTTTGTTCTGAATTCCAGCCATAATGTCATTCATGTTGTTTACTATATCACCAATTCCTGCTCCCGGAAAACAAACCCTTAACTTGTTTCTGCTATCTCTGGCCCCAGAAGCTCTATCCAAATACCTCACCAGGCAATCACCCACAATCAAAATTCGCTTAGCTACTTCCTTTACTTGGTGAGCACCTTGAAGGACCTGCGCTCTCTTCGTTGCCTTCTCTTTGGAGCGAACTGCAGGCTCCCTACAGCACTCATCTTCCAGCACGAGGAACGAGTTGGAAGTTTTTAGAACATCTGTAGGCGGCCTCGCCAGAGTCTTCTTACGACCCCTGTCCTTTGCAACATTCCAAGGCAAAGACTTTCTAATACTGGTCTCCTCCTTTGTTTCATCTTGACGTTGTTTCAGCTGTCGTAGCTCCTCTCGCAGGGACTCCAATTCTGTCCTCAGGGCTTTACATAGATCCTTCACTAGCACCAGTTCACTCACTAAACGTTCCATCATTAGTATCAAGACATAATTGGACCTCCAGCTAACACACCCTCTAACTCACTGTGTTATTGTCACGGACTCTATCATACACACACTCTGTAAATTTAATTCCATTCTCATTATTTCAATTATTGCATTTCTTTGACATTCAAGAATAATCCTCATAGCCTCGTTCTGTATCAGATGTATTTTGTAGTTCTGCGTTGTCCTGTGTAAGACAAAACGGTCACATAGTCTATCAGCGACCGAACAGTGCTTATATCTAACATCTGGAAGATACCACAACATTTTTACTAGAAAATGCTAGCTCTTTTAGAGAATGAAGTCAGGCTTTACATAAGGTGATGATTTGATTTATTTCAGCATATTTACTCTCACATGTGTATCCAACATACATGCCCAGATACTTGTCCTTCTGATCACTGTTCGGTTCCTTACCATTTAGAGTAAGTGTTATATTTCTTCGTTTCCTATACTCATATTTGGTTTTGTCCCATTTATAACTAAGTCTAACTTGTGACAGGTTGTACCAAGTATGTTAGGAGCAGTTTTATTTTGTTACCAGAAGTGCCTTGTATAAGAATGCCATCAGCATATATGATTAAGTTCAGGTAAGTTTATTGAGAAAAGGAAGTACATCTCAAAAAGGATAGAGTAGCATTAGGCTATTTCTACGCTCATCTATATAAGGTTCCATACATGATCGTCGTGACCACTGGAGTATACATCTCTGATGCTAATCTGTTCAATCTTTACCTTGAATAAAGTAGGAATTTAACTCCCCTTTGGGGGGTAACGTAACTGAAACCTCCTTTCCTCAGACAAGTACCCTTGTTAATACACCTGACCTTTTCTCCCTTGTAGATAATCTCATATCCAATGTAGCAATCTCCATGATATTCCCAGATTGGCTAACTCGTATAAGATTACTTCCCCACTGTCTTTTTGAAATGTTCCTTGTAGATCAACAAAAACTCTACAATTGTCATCCCCATTAGACAAACACTTTTACAAAGACCTGAAAGTTGTAGCATTAAATATTATGATTGATATCGTGAGGAGACATTCACATATGGGACTAATAAAGCAAGAATAGGCAATGTGATGTCATAGTTGCAAGAATACGCCTGGGATATAGACGTATCTGGCAGCTCTCTCCTAACCCAAATGTCGTGTACACAATGTGTCAACTTTGTGATAGAGAAAACATGCACACACTTGAACATTATATTATAGAATGTCCCATATTGTCTGATTTTCGCCCTTCTGGGCTGAGGTATGCTGAACTCTGTAACTACTATATGAGTACTGAAACACTTGATGATTTATTGGACTTGTACCCTAGATTAACCATGCAATGTAACTATATAACCTGAGCTTATAAAAGCATCTTAATCACCTTCAGTGGTTAAGTTCTTAATAATAGCACACTAGTTTCTCTGTCAGCTATCTCACCCCTGTCAGAGTAAAAGAGACAAATATATGTGTATGTATGTGTGTGTGTGTGTGTGTGTGTATAAAGCTGATCAGAATTACATTTCACCATTATAAATTCGCATTAATGCATTCATAAATCTGTGTATCTGTGTACCTCTATTTGACTTGGGTATAGGAACGATGACAGCCTCCTTCCATTTTCTTGGTAACTTTCCTTCCCTATAACTCATGTCAAACAAATCAAGTAAGGGATTAGGTTTCATACCGACTAAATTCCACCCCATTTAGCCATCATACGCCGGTTCCCCCACCTCTCCTGTCGACCATTTAACTAACACCCTCAACCATAATTCTCCCCTCCCCCCTCCTCCCGAAGCATCCATTAGTCACGCCCCCATTCTATCCTCTCAATCTCGGTGCACCAGTCACCCCCCACACACAATCATCCCTGGCCCATCAGACACCCCCGAACCATCATCACCCCCGAACCCCCCCCCCCTTCCCAACCATCCCCGGCCGGTAACCACCCCCAACTATGCCCGGCCCCTCACCCCCACCCCCCCCCCACACACACACACAACGACCCTGGCCCACCAGGCTGTTATCAACAGCTCACACCCGTTCGCTCCGTCGTCCCAAAGTTGAACATTACTCTCCAGTTATTTTACTGCCAACGAAAAATTAATTCCGTCAGTGGCGGCGTGAGCAGCGCTGCCACATGCTGATAAAGCAACATGGTCGACGGTGCAGCACATCGCCTTCTGAAAACCGACCTTAAAGCAAGACCCACAATTTTTTTTTAGAGATTTAATTGCGTCATTAAAATTACGTTAAAATGTGTTGGAGTAAATTTTATGGGTGTAAACTTTAGTCTGGAGACCCCATTACACAGACAAAGATGGACTGTGATTTATTTATAGATAACATTTGTGTGGGAGCTTGTCATAGGGATAACCATGTGAGGCAGATAATAGTTTGTTGCAGGTTTGTGGGAGACAAGGGTCATGGTGAGCATCATTGAGTAGGCAACGTACAGCTGGACCATCAGTCACTGCCACAGTCAAGGTTCTCCCACTGACACAACTGGAGAAAACAGCAGTACAACCATCTTATATATACTGGGAGCAACACAAGCACCACCACCACCACAGACAAAACACACATACCTGACACTAAGCACACAGCGCCCATACCACCAGGGAGCACCACCAACACCACCACAAATAACACACACACTTGACACTAACCACACAGCGCCCATACCACCAGGGAGCACCACCAACACCACCACAGACAACACACCCCAGACACTAAGCACACAGCGCCCACACCACCAGGGAGCACCACCACTACCACCACAGACAACACACACACTTGACACTAAGCACACAGCGCCCACACCACCAGGGAGCATCACCATCACCACCACCACCACATACAACACACACACACACATTTGACACTAAGCACACAGCGCCCACACCACCAGGGAGGGAACTAATGCCCTGCTGTCATATAAGCTAAACTCTGCTTTAATTTTCACCTCGGGATTACTGTGGTGGCGAGTGTGTCCCGGCGATAACAGCCCGGTGGATCAGGTTAATGTAAAGAATGTTAAGGACCAGATGAGAAGAGAGAGAGAGAGAGAGAGAGAGAGAGAGAGAGAGAGCGCTTGGCCAACTACTTTTCCTCTTTTTTTTTTTTGCAGGGATATTCCTGCGCGGGCCCTAAGCCTCTGGCTGGCCCACTAAGTGTTGCTTGTTTCTGTTTTACTTTGGCGGAGTATGAGTATTTATGACTCGTATGGTCGCTTCAGTAAGATTTTATCCCACGTGTTTAAGAACTTCTTCTGCCCTGTTGAATCTACGTTGAAATCTTAATGGGTTTGTAACTCTGCACTGTGTTAGGTAATGTTCCAGTGGTCTGTCGGGCATTTCTCCAGTGCTGACATTTACTCTCATCTTCCGGAATCTGTAAGCCTATTTCCCATGCACATATGCGCATGGGTATCTTTTCCTGATAGTGAGAGAGAGGTTGGTCTGCTACTGTTGCTGAGAGAGAGAAGGATAGGTCTGCTACTGAGAGTGAGAATGAGAGAGACCTTGGCCTGCTACTGTTCCTGAGAGTGAGAAAGAGTTTGGTGTGCTTCTGTACCTGAGAGTGAGAGAGAGCTTGGCCTGCTACTGTTCTTGAAATTGAAGGAGAGTTTGGTCAGAAACTGTTCCTGACAGAGAGAGAGCTTGACCTGCTACTGTTCCAGAGAGGTAGAAAGGGTTTCAACTGCTACTGTTTCTGGATGTGATAGAGATCTTGGCTTGCTACTGTTACTGGAAGTGAGAGAGCTTCACATGCTACTGTTCCAGAGTTAGATAGGGCTTCACATGTTACTGTTCCAGAGAGTGAGATAGAGAGAGAGCTTGGCTTGTTACTGTTCCTGCGAGTTAGATAGAGCTTGACTTTAGGCTGCGAGTGAGGAAGAGCTTGTCCTGCAACTGTTTGTGAGAGTGAGAAAGAGCTTGTCCGGCTTCTGTTCCTAAAAGTGAGGGAGAGCTTGATCAGCTACTACTCAGTGGTTACCTGAGTAACAGAATCGCCTCAGTCCTTTTCAAGGGGGTCAAAAGTAAACTTTGTGCACCCTTTGAGTTGGGTGCACCCCAGGGTGGAGTGATAAGTCCTACACTGTTCAATGTTCTGATGCAGAAATTAACAATTGATAAATCTTACACTACCTGACGAAGCCGTTGTCTGTTATGCCGATGATATATGCATTGTTGCAAATACCCAAACTAGACTGCAAGATCTACTTGATTCACTCGCTGCTAAAAGCATTGAATGTGGTCTTGTTATCTCTATAACTAAATCCAGAGTTCTCCATCCCCAAGAGAAAACTCATGTCCCTATAACTTAACAAGGTCAACAACCAGAACACTGAAACGTGTAGGCAGCACAAATACCTTGGAGTTGGTATTAACAGTGATATCGTAAACGATCTACACCGTAGGTTAAAAGAAATACTAAAACCATTGAAAACACTTACCGGTAAGGATATTGGAATCAATATTAAATATGCTAGACTATTCTATATGATGTTTGTTAGATCTCCCGTTGATTATAATGCTTTGCACTTAATTAATTTCCCCTCATCTGTGTTGGACAAACTTGAAGTAGAACAGAATGAGGCCAAGAGGATAATTCTTGGTGCCCCAAGATGCACAAGAATCATCAACATGAGGGAAGAACTGAAGCTTCCAACCATACGAGAGAGAATCATGCAAGTCAACACTACCTTTTGCCTTAAAGTCATGAGAGACCCTACATCTCCTGCATTGCTCAGAGACAAATTATTTAGTGTTGTTAACACCCTATTGACTGGTGCCGACATACCAACTCACTCCTTTTATGATAAATGGCTAAGAAAAAATGCCTAAAATCTCATTAAACTCACCATTCCTTTTAAGTACAATCTACCTGTCTCTGATATTCATTCCTCTTTATCTGTACCCCACCATTCAAGTATCATACACACCTCTCACCAAGAAAGATAATGAAAATCTTGCTCTTCTCAAAGCTGTCACACTCGAAACAATTGCCTCCTCCATCGAGAATTTAAGATCTCACGAGCACTGTGTCTACATCGACGGCTCAGTCCAATCTTCTACTGGACAGACTGCAGCAGCATGTAGGTTTTATAGAAATAATATTTGCACAAAGACTGTCAGTGTCAAGTTAAACAACTGGCTGACCTCCACACAAGCAGAACTAACATCATTACAACTAGCTACCAGTACATTAAAAAACATTGGAGGAGGAATAATATTTTGTGATTCAAAGTCTGCTCTTCAAGCAATCGAAAGCATCTCTTGGAAGATCGACAGCAAGAACCTCATACTACCAATTATAAATGATCTAATTACGGCACAGAGTATAGGGTCTCTAATCTCCTTTATATGGATACCTTCACACATAAATATAACCCATCATATTGAGAGAGACATTGCAGCCAAATTAGCGTGCAACAAAGATGAAGTTGCATTAGATCTAGGTATCCCCATTTCTACTGTCAAAACTGTATTGATCCAAACACTCAGGTCTGATAGGAAAGAAATTACTGACTCCCAACGACCTGAAAGTAATAGTATTAAAAACTATGATTTGTTCAGATCTGAAACATATATCTATGGACAGCACAAAACATCCACCAGACTATGCGACACAGTGGTTGCAAGGATCAGGTTTGGTTACCGTTACCTGTGGCAGGTGACTACAGGTAACGGATCTCCCAATCCTGAGCACTCCAGGTGCAAACTCTGTGAGCAGGAACTGCAGCATGATCTCCCACACTACATCACCGAATGCCCAGTTATTAGAACTTTCAGACCAGTTGGCATGCGGTACCTGGAGCTTTGCAATTACTTTATTCACTCTCGTATTCTTGAAGATATCATCACAGTGTACACAAAATTTGCCAGTGCAGGCTATTAAACATATGGCCCTGTATGACTAACCATCCTGCGAGATGGGGACTTTTATTACCACTGCTACCTTATTCGCTTATGTGTTGATGATATCTTCAAAATGCATCTGGAGTCTGCCAGTGCAGACTGCCTATCACATGCCTCTGTATGACTAACCATCCTGTGTGATGGGAATTTTTTAGCATCAAGTAGTTAGCTTTCTTGACACACTGTACTCCACTTCATATAGTCTATGGTAGTTGCACAAATGCAGATGTACCTCATACAATCATAATAAAAAAAACTCCATTCCTTTCTCATAAGTAGGGCCACCCTGCCTCCTCCCCTACCTTCCCTCTCTTTCCTTATTACTGTGTACTCCTGGGGAAACACAGCATTCGTTATGATTCCTGAAAGTTTTGTTTCAGTGAGTCCGATTACATCTAGGTTCACTTCCTGTGCTCTTTCTCTTAGTTCACTTGTCTTGCTTGTGAACCAATCTATGTTCGAGTACATTGCCCTGAAACTGACTCTCTTTTGCTTCTCCTCTGGGGGGGGACCTGTGGGATCTGGAGTGAACGAGGAGAGAATCGACGTCGAGGGAGGGGGAAGACGCATCGTGCGCGCTCCGTCAAAATCGTTACTTTAACCGGGATTTCTTAGGTCTACTGCCATGGATTACTGATTACAGACATAACAAAGTGCATAGTGACCCGCTGGAAAATTGGAAAATAGTTATTAACAAAAGAACTTTGCGTTAACTAGAGAATAAACGGGAGACCACATGTGAGCCAGTGCACGAGGCTTTGTGTACATGCGTGTATGAGAAAAAAATAGTGAACGGTGATTCGTGGAACAGTGAAGTGGAATGGGTATCACAACAACATATAAGTTGGAAGTGAAGGAAAATCGTGCATAGAACATTATAAATATAGAATACTAGAAATATAGAATAGTGGCAAGAGGCGGCAACAGTGGTTACAAATCGAGTAACTGGAAACTGGTGACATCTACCTGGGGCAACAAGAGGTCACCTGCACCGACCGGGGATCAGCTTCGCCACCCTACGCTAAGTACCTGCCATATACTTTGAACAAAACAACATACATAATATTACAAATATACGGTATACATATAATATTATAAATATTAAACATATAAATATATATACATATAATTTTATAAAGAGTTAAAAGGACTGACATCAACAAGTAATCCATACAGTGAACCACAAATACAATACAATACATCAGACAATGGAGAGGTGTGGCGAGTGTTCGGGAGCACTAGGAAAAAGTTATGTAGGCGTTAAGTGTTGCATTTGTAACATAAGATTCCACCTGGGATGTACAGAAGTATCTCCAGGATGCACAAAAAAGCAAGGAGTTTTCTGGGTTTGCTAGAACGACAGATAATGATAGAGAACATAACTACACTGATGAAAAACATTCCCGAGTCACAGAGATTACCATTCACAGATAAGCTACCAGTGATATATGCGGACTGGGAAAAGACAATATTGGTTAACGACCAAAACCCAGGAACAGATAGTTTAGAGAACCGCAGCAGTAATGTGGAGGAAGAGGGTATTGTAGTACATAATAACAGCAATATTGCAGAGCCAGGTAATATAAACGATGAGAGCAACAGTGAGACAGAGTGCATAAATGAAGGAATTGGGACGAAAAGCGGAGATGGCTCCACTAAAGAGGTAGACAAGACAGACACAGATATAAATACCTTGAAAAACGCAAAACCGGAACACATTTGCAAATTCTACGCTAAAGGAATATGCAAATATGGAAAATTAGGAACAAAATGCCATTTTCTGCATCCTCGAAAATGCAGGAACATGTTGGGGAGGGGTACATGCCGTTTTGGAACAGGGTGTAGATACTTCCACCCCAAATTATGTCAATCTTCAATTAGGGACAAAAAATGCTACAATCTTCAGTGTCCGGAATTCCACGTGAAAGGTACACAGCGTTATAAACGGGAAGATCAATATGACACTACTGGCAATTTTTTAGAGGAAGGCAGAAACAGAGTAGAAAATATAAGAGAGAGGAACAGTCAGATGGAACCACTACAGGATTACAGAGGGGAAGGGAGATACCCACAAGGCTGGAATACACATTACCAACGAATACACAGGTACTACACCACACAACACCCGCCCCACTACCGAAACTGGACGAATCACTTCGTAAACAACACACCCTGGACGCAAACACAGTGGCCTCCTTACCGGAGCCTCAGATATTAACACCAAGTAAGGCATCCGGCACTACCACTACCACGATAACATCATTTATATTTGCCAACATTCAAGGTATAAAAGCACGCAAATCCAACAAAGTTCACTTTATAGATGGTCTCCTTCATGAGGCAAATGCAGTGTTTGCAGCCCTAACAGAAACCCACACAAAGGACTATCATGATGGTGAAATATGGATCTCAGAGTACAATCTTTTCAGATGTGATAGGAAACACCGGCTTCAGGGTGGGGTCAGCCTATACATCAAAGACACACTCATCTGTACTGAGCTGCTAAACACCTCAAATGATATGGTAGAAGTGCTGATAATCAAAATAGAGGTCCTAAATGTAGTTATTGTCCTTGTATATAAGTCACCGGAGGCAAACCCTCAGCAGTTTAAAGACCAACTAATGAAAATAGAACACTGCTTGGAAAACCTCATAAATCCAGCTCCGAACATCATTCTGCTTGGGGACTCAACCTACGGCACCTGAAATGGAAGCACGTGGCTAATACAGTAATATCAGAAAGAATACCAGGAAGTAGCCTTAATGAACAGGCACATGCAAATGACCTGCTACGGATGTGCGACAGGTTTGCCTTAAACCAGCAAATAGTAGAACCAACTAGGAAGGAAAACACGCTGGACCTCATTTTCACTAATAATGATGAATTGATCAGGAACATAATGATTACAAATACCTGTTACTCAGATCACAACTTAATTGAAGTTATGACAACCATGGGGATTAGACCTTCAAAACCCGTCCAGATTCCCAGTGGAGGAGATTTCAGCAAATTCAACTTCAATAATAAACAGATAAACTGGGAGCAAATAAACCAGGAATTCACAGAAATAAACTGGGAAGAACAGCTAGAAAATGCCAACCTGAACCAGTGCCTGGAAAAATAAGCTCAGTAGCACTAGAAATATGTACAAACCGCATCCCCCTCACCCAAGAAAAAAGAGGAAGAGATGCAGATTGGAACGAGAGTATTGCACAATTTTCGAACCTCAAGGTTCATCTCAAGTGAGGAAATGTTACAATGTGGTTTGATTATATACCCGCACTGGGTCAGGTGATAAAACAATAAAAGGTGAAAACATAGGGGATAATGGGAGGGTGAACATATGAACATAAGAATAGAGGTAACCGCAGAAGGCCTATTGGCCCATACGAGGCAGCTGGCATCTACATACAAAGATTAATCCAGTGTAATTGGCCTGTTATGTTGAACATTGTCTTCTGTGTTGGCATCGTTATGTACTGGTCTTGTCCTTATTCTCATTGTGGGTAGGGTAAATAGTTCCGTGATTTGGGTGTTCATGGTAGGTTGTTCTATCTTATGTGGATTGCTTCAAGAATTGTATCTTCTTGCATCTTGGGTTTGTGTCTATTATGCATGTATTTTGTTCAACATTTCTCTTGTTAGGGTGATGTCATGGGCTTGTCTCATGTATTCCTAGGGGCACCGATTGAAGATGGCATGTCAACCCCTCGTCAGCTTGGTCAACGTCATACCTATGTACTTAGATTGAAGGTTACATCCTTGTGGGGGCAAGTGTACATGTATACAACGCCTTGACTGCTGTAGAGGGTTCTCTGTCGGCTTCGGGCTGTTTTTTATAAGGAGTTCGGAAGTCTTCTTGGTTTTATAGAATATTATCAGGGTTATGTTTTGGTTATGGAGTAGTGAT
>WNGS01009275.1:118842-128842 GCA_020271785.1 Procambarus virginalis
AACAGGAATTTCCTTAAGTACTTTCGTATATTAATACATCTTCAGAAGGAGTGGTTTTACAGTCGAGTACTGGACATAAAAAGGCAGGAGAGATTGGTGGAGTGAAGTGAGGCACAATACGTGGACACTGCAAAGGCCTATTGGCCATCCGATGCAAGCACCACACACAGGCCCACATGGATAATCATAGCATAAAATAAATATTTACAATGAATTAGTGAAACAAATGTGTTCCAATGATCCTGCTTAATTGCCCTTTAATTGATCTATTAAAAATGGATCTAAGTTATATAAAACTCTCTGTTTCGTTTGGTATAACCATGCCCTAATCCAACTTAATATAGGACACCCAATACCATGAGCCCTCTATCAGTCTTTCATGTGGCACTGTATCAAAAGCTTTGCTAAAGTCAGGGTACAATCACAAAGTCATTGTAAAGTCATCACAATCCTTACCACTATCAACTGCCTCAACTATGCTGGAATAAAATGATAGCAATTTGTTAAACCATGAACGGCATTTGTAAAACCTTGTTGCAAATCATTTATTAATTGATGTTTTTCAAAATGAAGACGAATGTATTGCAATTATCGATTCAAGTAACTTTCCCACAATAGACATTAAGCTAAATGGCCGATAGTTTGACGCCATTGATTTATCTCCTTTCCTAAAAAATGGTACCACATTAGCAACTTTCCATGACTTTGTCCCTCTGCCACACTCTAATGATTTATTAAACAGGTCAATTAAATATTAAATATGGTATTTGTAATATCATTTATTGGGGTATTGTGGTTCTGCTCTAGGTTCTGGATTATACCAGCGGTCCAAGTGTCTTCTATAGCAGCGTTTATTTCCGCGTTGCTATATTCGTTGTTCACCAATACCTGAGTTACTCTTTCAAACTCTCTACTCACGTTGCTCCATTCAGAGCAGTGGGTAAGCGCTCGACGCATATAAGCATTGAGAACATTGGCTTTGTAATACCCCAATAAAACTATATTACAAATCACCCATGCCAGTGAACATATAAAGGAAAGAATAATGAAGAATAATCCGTAAAGGAGTAAAAATCACTACTCCTAACCAAAACATAAACCTGATAATATTCTATAAAACCAAGAAGACTCCGAACTCCTTATAAAAAACAGCCCGAAGCCGACAGAGAACCCTCTACAGCAGTCAAGCGTTGTATACATGTACACTTGCCCCCACGAAGGATGTAACCTTCAATCTAAGTACATAGGTATGACGTTGACCAAGCTGACGAGGCGGTTGACATGCCATCTTCAATCCGGTGCCCCTAGGAATCACATGAGACAAGCCCATGACATCACCCTAACAAGAGAAATGTTGAACAAAAATACATGCATAATAGACAAAACCCAAGATGCAAGAAGATTACAAATTCTTGAAGCAATCCACATAAGAATAGAACAACCTACCATGAACACCCAAATCACGGAACTATTTACCCTACCCACAATGAGAATAAGGACAAGACCAGAACATAACGATGCCAACACAGAAGACAATGTTCAACATAACAGGCCAATTACACTGGATTAACCTTTGTATGTAGCTACCAGCTGCCTCGTATGGGCCAATAGGCCTTCTGCGGTTACCTCTATTCTTATGTTCATATGTTGACCCAACTTATATCCCCCTATGTATCCCCCTATGTTTTCACATTTATTGTCTTATCACCTGACCCAGTGCGGGTATAAAATAAACCACATTGTAAAATTTCTTCACTTGAGAATGAACCATGGAGGTTCGAAACGTTGTGCATATTGTATAAATAAGTGTAATACATTCTATAGTAATTCACCTCTTTTCTTCACCCGGAATTACGAAATGAGTTTTGGAGAACTCCTATTTCAGCTAAGCCCTGATGCTAAGAAATAGTTAGAGGGATAGAAGCCCTAAATCAGAAGATAGTAAATACAGAATATGCGGTCATATTTAATGAAACATATTTAAAAGCAAACCTGCTGCCAGTATACACCAATATTTATATATATTATATATATATATATATATATAATATATATATATATATATATATATATAATATCTATAATACAGATATATATAGTGACGGTAAAGAATTGGGAGTGTTGATATTCGGCAGTCCTCCAATGGCAGGTGTCAATGCCTGGTCACACTTACAAAAAAAAGAGACTGCTTGCCTGTTTGTCTGTGGTAAGGTAAGGGAAGACACGCAAAACACAAAGTATAAACAATGAAACTTTAATTAATTTAGAAAGCAAAATATAAATAAAGACAATCTCTTGGCTTAAGTGAACTTTTTAGAACAAGTCAACAAACACAAGATAACATAAATAATTACTAGAGATGAAATTACAATAATATAAAGTTATAGTACAATAAAAATCAGGTGCTGAGAATATTGCTAAAGCTGCTACCTCTCTTAGTATACGACAGCCAGAGCTTAGTATATCAGAGAGAGATGTCAACTCTTAAGAGCATGAGAATATTCTGAGGAGATGGCTGCAGCTAGCCCAGACGTCGACTCGGGTAGATGGTGTGAGTGGTGCAGGTGCAGGTGACACCAGCCAATCACAAGCAGGCAGGCGGAGTTTGGTCGTTAGCTCGTTGAAGACGGGCGGTGAGCCAGCTTGTGGGGGTGAAAGGGGTTTGCAGGGTACGTTTTGCTTCCTGGTCAAAACGTTTTGTGCTACTGGTGGATGTATCTTGAATGTAGCCTCTTGTACTTATGATATGACGTAACTTTGATAGGGAAGAGCAGGCTCAATCTCTCTTGAAAGAGATTATCGTCCACAATATATATATACATATATATAATATATATAATATATATATATATATATATATATATATATATATATATATATATATATATATATATATATTGTCGTACCTAGTAGCCAGAACGCACTTCTCAGCCTACTATGCAAGGCCCGATTTGCCTAATAAGCCAAGTTTTCATGAATTAATGTTTCTCGACTACCTAACCTACCTAACCTAACCTAACCTAACTTTTTCGGCTACCTAACCTAACTAACCAATAAAGATAGGTTAGGTTAGGTTAGGTAGGGTTGGTTAGGTTCGTCATATATCTACGTTATTTTAACTCCAATAAAAAAAATTGACCTCATACATAATGAAATGGGTAGGTTTATTATTTCATAAGTAAAAAATTAGAAAAAATATATTAATTCATGAAAACTTGGCTTATTAGGCAAATCGGGCCTTGCATAGTAGGCTGAAAAGTGCGTTCTGGCTACTAGGTACGACTTATATATATATATATATATATATATATATATATATATATATATATATATATATATATATATATATATATATATATATTGCAGTGTCAGACCACAGAGGAAAATTGAAACAAGAATTTCCTTAAGTACTTTCGTATATTAATACATCTTCAGAAGGAGTGGTTTACAGGTCGAGTACTGGACATAAATAGGCAGGAGAGAATGGTGGAGTGAGGTGAGTACAAAATACCTTGTAAAGACTGTAATAAGTTCTATGTTGGGCAAACATCTAAAGATTTGAAATGTAGAATTTCGCAACATAAATACTCTGTAAGACTTGGCCAATTGTCTAATGCTTTGTTTGTTCATCTGTCAGAAGATGCTCACCAAATTGATTGGGGAGATGGCTTCTTCAATAACGAATTGTAGAAGCACCTTTAACAGAAACATAATGAATCTGCTTTGATACAGATCACAAAGAAAGTAATTTGAACATTAGCAGTGGTTTATATAACTTAGATCCATTTTTAATAGATCAATTAAAGGGCAATTAAGCAGGATCATTGGACACATTTGTTTTCACTAATTCATTGTAAATATTTACTATTTTATGCTATGATTATCCATGTGTGGGCCTGTGTGTGGTTGCTGCATCGGATGGGCCAATAGGCCCTTTGCAGTGTCCACGTATTGTGCCTCACTTCACTCCACCAATCTCTCCTGCCTTTTATGTCCAGTACTCGACCTGTAAAACCACTCCTTCTGAAGATGTATTAATATACGAAAGTACTTAAGGAAATTCCTGTTTCAATTTTCCTCCGTGGTCTGACACTGTCACTTTTTTAATCACGTGTTTATTTTCGTGATATACGCACACACACACACACACATACTTTAATGCTATCTATATGTATATATATATATATATATATATATATATATATATATATATATATGTATATATATATATATATATATATATATATATTATATATATATATTATATATATATATATATAATATATATATATCGTCACAATATATATATTGTGACGATAATCCCTTTCAAGAGAGATTGAGCCTGCTCTTTCCTACTTAAACGTTACGTCGATTCAACAAGTACAAGATGCTACATTCAAGATACGTCACCAGTAGCACAAAACGTTTGATCAGGAGACAAAACGTACCCTTCACCCCCCCCCCCCCTTCACGCCGGCTCGCCACTCTTCTTCACCAGCCAACTACCCATTCCCAGCTTGCCTGCTCCTTGATTGGTGACTCGTCGACCGCACACCTGCACACCGCACATCAGTGCCATCTTCCTGAGTCGACGTCTGAGCCGACCAGCTATCAACTTCAGAATATTCTTTGTGTTCTTAGTTGACATCTCTCTCTGGCATACTAAGCTCTCTGGCTTTCATATACTAAGGGAGGTCTCAGCCATAGCAATATTCTCAGCAACATTGCACTATTTCACATTATAATATTTAATCTATTGTGTTTTTTGTATTTATCTTTGTCATTTCTGCATTATTCAGTTACCCGAAATTTGTCAGATTATATATATATATATATATATATATATATATATATATATATATATATATATATATATATATATATATATTATATATATATTATATATATATGTGTGTGTGTGTGTGTGTGTGTGTGAATATCACGAAAATAAACACGTGATGAAAAATATGAGTGTCAGCCACGAAGAAAAATGAAACAAGAATTTCCTTAAGTTCCTTCGTATATTTATACATCTTATATTATATTATATATATTATGAAATCGGGCCTTGCTATGCAAGGCCCGATTTGCCTAATAAGCCAAGTTTTCATGAATTAATTGATTTTCGACTACCTAACCTACCTAACCTAACTTAACCTAACTTCTTCGGCTACCTAACCTAACCTAACCTATAAAAGATAGGTTAGGTTAGGTTAGGTAGGGTTGGTTAGGTTCACTCATATAGCTACGTTAATTTTAACTCCAATAAAAAAAATTGACCTCATATATAATGAAATGGGTAGCTTTATCATTTCATAAGAAAAAATTAGAGAAAATATATTAATTCATGAAAACTTGGCTTATTAGGCAAATCGGGCCTTGCATAGTAGGCTGAGAAGTGCGTTCTGGCTACTAGATACGACATATATATATATATATATATATATATATATATATATATATATATATATATATATATATATATATATATGTCGTACCTAGTAGCCAGAACGCACTTCACAGCCTACTATGCAAGGCCCGATTTGCCTAATAAGCCAGGTTTTCATGAATTAATTATTTTTCGACTACCTAACCTACCTAACCTAACCTAACCTAACTTTTACGGCTACCTAACCTAACCTAACCTATAAATATAGGTTAGGTTAGGTTAGGTAGGGTTGGTTAGGTTCGGTCATATATCTACGTTATTTTAACTCCAATAAAAAAAATTGACCTCATACATAATGAAATGGGTAGCTTTATCATTTCATGAGAAAAAATTGTGAAATATATTAATTCATGAAAACTTGGCTATTAGGCAAATCGGGCCTTGCATAGTAGGCTCAGAAGTGCGTTCTGGCTACTAGGTACGACATATATATTATATATATATATATATATATATATATATATATATATATATATATATATATATATATATATATATATATATGTATATGTCGTACTAGTAGCCAGAACGCACTTCTCAGCCTACTATGCAAGGCCCGATTTGCCTAATAAGCCAAGTTTTCATGAATTAATTGTTTTTACGACTACCTAACCTACCTAACCTAACCTAACCTAACTTTTTCGGCTACCTAACGTAACCTAACCTATAAGATAGGTTAGGTTAGGTTAGGTAGGGTTGGTTAGGTTCGGTCATATAACTACGTTAATTTTAACTCCAATAAAAAAAATTGACTTCATACATAATGAAATGGATAGTTTTATCATTCATAAGAAAAAAATAAAAGAAAATATATTAATTCATGAAACCTTGGCTTATTAGGCAAATCGGGCCTTCATAGTAAGCCGAGTACGACGTTCTGGCTACTAGGTACGACATATATATATATATATATATTATATATATATATATATATATATATATATATATATATATATATATATATATATATATATATATATATATATATATATATATATATTTTGGTAGCAGTCTTTCCTCTAGACATATATTATTAAATATGACCGAAAAAGTAAGATTAATAATTCTAACACAAATTTCCTCGATCTTCCTTATTTTCTTTTTACTGTTGACGGTAAATGAAAAATCAATTCTCCAAAATTCATTTTTATTTCTAGTCTGACGCAACACTTGAGCGCGTTTCGTAAAACTTATTACATTTTCAAAGACTTTAGTTTATCCACACACAACTTATGACTGAACAGCATTGGCTCTTATACCTGCATTTGGGTGAGGTGATGTAATACAATAGTGGGGTGAAAAACAAACTTTCAACAAAACACAGAACACGGAACAATGGGTATAGATCTGTAACTGCAGAAGGCCTATTGGCCCATATTTCTTGATACTTCTATATTGGAGCGGAGTCTTGAAGTGGGTAGAATATAGTTGGGCGTTAATTGGCTGTTGATTGCTGGTGTTGAATTTTTGATGTGTAGTGCCTCGCAGATGTCAAGCCGCCTGTTGTCGCTGTATCTATTAATGATTTCTGTGTTGTTTGCGAAGATTTCTCTGGTGATGGTTTGGTTGTGAGAAGAGATTATATGTTCCTTAATGGAGCCCTGTTGCTTATGAATCGTTAAACGCCTGGAAAGAGATGTTGTTGTCCTGCCAAATATACTGAGTTTTTGAGGCTTACAGTCCCCAAGAGGGCATTTGAAGGCATAGACGACGTTGGTCTCTTTTAGAGCGTTCTGCTCCGTGTCTGGAAAGTTTCTCATGAGTAGGCTGGCCGTTTTCTTGGTTTATAGAAATCGTCAGTTGTATCTTCTGATTTTGTCTGTAGGATAACATTTCTATTAACAATATCTTTCACGACCCTTTCCTCCATTTTATGAGCTGTGGAAAACAAGTTCTGCAAAATAGTCTAATAGGAGGTATAGGTGTTGTATTAGTTGTCTCTTCAGAGGTTGCATGGCGTTTCACTTTCCTTCTTATGATGTCTTCAATGAAACCATTGGAGAAGCCGTTGTTGACTAGGACCTGCCTTACCCTACAGAGTTCTTCGTCGACTGTTTTCCATTCTGAGCTGTGGCTGAGAGCACGGTCGACATAAGCGTTAACAACACTCCTCTTGTACCTGTCTGGGCAGTCACTGTTGGCATTTAGGCACATTCCTATGTTTGTATCCTTAGTGTAGACTGCAGTGTGGAAACCTCCGCTCCTTTCCATGACTGTTACATCTAGAAAGGGCAGCTTCCCATCCTTCTCCATCTCGTAAATGAAACGCAACACAGAATTCTGCTCAAACGCCTCCTTCAGCTCCTGCAGATGTCTGACATCAGGTACCTGTGTAAAATTGTCGTCAACATACCTGCAGTATATGCCCGGTTTCAAGTTCAAGTCGACTAAGACTTTTTTCTCGATGGTACCCATGTAGAAGTTCGCAAACAGGACACCTAGGGGAGAACCCATGGCAACCCCATCTACTTGCTTATACATGTGCCCATCCGGGCTCAAGAAGGGTGCCTCTTTAGTACAAGCTTGGAGTAGTTTCCTCAGGATATTTTCTGGTATGTCAAGGTACAGGCCGGATCACGATACACTCGGTCCACTATCATCCCGATTGTTTCATCCACAGGTACGTTGGTAAACAGTGATTCTACGTCCAATGAGGCTCTTATCCCTGTGGCCCGTGTTCCCCGCAGTAAGTCAACAAATTCCTTTGGGGACTTCAGGCTGAAGGCGCAAGGGACATAAAGAGTCAGTAAGCCTTTGAGTTGTTTCGCCAATCTGTACGTGGGTGTGGGTATCTGGCTGATGATTGGCCGAAGTGGGTTTCCAGGCTTATGTGTCTTGACATTTCCATACGCATATCCAGGTTTATATTCCCCAATAATCTTTGGCAGGTGGAGTTCGGATTTCTTGGCGTTCACAGTTTCAATCAATTTGTTGACCTTTGCTTTCAATTCGGCTGTAGTGTCCTTCGTTACTCTTTGGAATTTAGTTTGATCAGAGAGTATGAGGTTCATTTTCGCCAGATATTCGTCTTTCTTAAGGATGACGTATATTGGCGACTTGTCGCCTCTCCTGACAACTATCTCCTTGTTCTCACGAAGGCTCTCAGCTGCCGCGTTGAGCTCGGGGGTCAGTAAGGTGCTTCTGTAGTTGCCTCGACTCTTTCCTCCTTCTGCAATAAGTTCTGCTTGTAAGGTGTCTTTGGTGGTGACCTTTTTTTGTGGTTCGAGGTCAAATATGTCGTCCAACAGGATCTCCAACTCCACTTTCCGGGCCAACTCACTTGGTCTGGACATAACGTAACAGTTTATACCCAGATTTAGGAGAGTGACTTGGTCCTCAGTGAGGTTGATTCCTGCAAGATTCAGGAAGCCGTCTCTTGGTCGTGGAATTGCCATAGGTCCTCCATATAATGTTGTTAGTTTCTTGATTATCCTTGTTTCCCTGCTGAGGTGATGTCGGTCTGTGAGGATGTCGAGGTGTTGTTCGATGCGAGTACGGAAACTTTCGTCGATGTTGCTGTTTTTCCATTCGTGTGTAGCATGAAGTAGTTGCGTTTGTTGTCTTTGATTTCATTTGGAATGGCTATGGGCAATCCCCTTTCCCCAGTTTGAGCAATTTGTATATGGAGTTCTTCGAAACAAAGATCTTATCGAGGATTATCCCTCTAATGTAGTCTGGTTTAGGTATGTCGACGATATTTTGTGCTTATGCCGAGTGACCAAGACCAAATTGTTTTTCTTAATGAAATTATTCTTTGGTACCTTCAATAAAATTCACATGTGAAAACTAAGAGAATGGTACTCTTCCGTTTTTGGACACTACGATTCATAGAGTCAATAGAAGGTTCAAATTTAATGTGTATAGAAAACCTACCAACGTGGGGTCGTTGTTCATTATTATTCGAATCATCATAGTAAAGTTAAACAGGCAGTATTTTCAGGAATGTTTCTTCGAGCTTTGAGGGTATGCAGCCCTGAGTTTTTTTATGAAGAGATAGCTAAAATATATGAAATTGGGAAGAGTTTACAGTACCCTAAGATGTTTTTGGATTGTTCATTTGGGGAAGCTAAACGTACGTTTTATAATAATGTCTCCAAAGCGAAACCAGAAAATAGAAACTCATTGGTGGTACCTTATGCAATGGGATTTGAGAAACTTTCCCCAGTTTTTAAGAACCCTAATATCAATTTGGTGTTCACTAATAACACGATCAAGTCTAATTTAATAAAAAAACTCCCCTGGTACAGCAGGTTGTGTGTATTCGATTCCCTGCAATGATTGTGAGTCTGTGTACCTTGGACAAACAGGAAAATCCTTACAATTACGTATGTCCCAACATGCTTATAGTATAAGAACTGCCCAAACGTCTAATGCTTTGTATCTACATACAAGTTTGCGTGATCACACTATTAATTGTGATGGGGCGAAAAGCATTGCCAATTGCAATGGCTTTGTGTAACGGAATTTAATTGAGTGCACTAATTAGTCAATGTTCAAATCTTCTCAATGTTAGTACTGGTATGTACAAACTTGACCCAGTTTTAAGTTACA
>WNGS01009275.1:131342-133707 GCA_020271785.1 Procambarus virginalis
TGGTATACAATAGTTTTTTGCTGGAAGAAACTGCACAATGTTTAAATACTTGTTAGGCTATACAATTAGTTCAACACCAAACACGTGTGAAATCCTACCCTTACACCAGGTTAGCGCAATTAATTAGAACATAAGAACATAAGAACAAAGGCAACTGCAGAAGGCCTATTGGCCCATACGAGGCAGCTCCTATCTATAACCACCAATTCCCACTCATATACATGTCCAACCTGCGCTTGAAACAATCGAGGGACCCCACCTCCACCACGTTGCGCGGTAATTGGTTCCACAAATCAACAACCCTGTTACCGGACCAGTATTTACGCAAGTCTTTCCTAAATCTAAATATATCCAATTTGCTTCCCATTGTTTCGTGTTCTGTCTTGTGTTGATACTTTTAATACCCTATTAATATCCCCTTTGTTGTGTCCATTCATCCACTTGTAAACCTCTATCATGTCACCCCAAACTCTTCGCCTTTCCAGTGAATGCAATTTAAGCTTTGTTAATCTTTCTTCATTTGAAAGATTTCTAATTTGGGGAATTAACTTTGTCATCCTACGCTGGACACGTTCAAGTGAATATATATCCGTTCTATAATACGGCGACCAAAACTGAACTGCATAATCTAAATGGGGCCAAACCAGAGCAAGATATATCTGAAGAACAACACCAGGTGTCTTGTTACTAATGCTTCTATTAATAAATACCAGTGTCATATTTGCCGTATTACGAACATTCGTGCATTGATCCTTTTGTTTTAAATTCTTACTAATCA
The DNA here is from genome assembly GCA_020271785.1 of Procambarus virginalis. NCBI lineage: Eukaryota > Metazoa > Arthropoda > Malacostraca > Decapoda > Cambaridae > Procambarus > Procambarus virginalis. Next base: position 132,121 of record WNGS01009275.1, read on the forward strand.
TGACTCCCAGATCCCTTTCGCAATCTGATTTCGCAATCTCAACACCATCTTGCTCATATCTTGTAACTATCATCATTACCTAGCCTCAGAACTTTACATTTATCAGCATTAAACTGCATCTGCCAATCTTTTGACCATTTCAAAACCCTATATAGATCAATTTGAAGTGATAGCGAGTCTTCTTCCATGTAATTTGCCTATCCTAAGAACATAAGAACAAAGGCAACTGCAGAAGGCCCTATTTTTGTATCATCTGCAAATTTGCAGATGTTGCTACTCAAACCTGAATCTAAATCATTTATATATATTATAAACAACAGAGGTCCCAAGACAGAGCCTTCAGGTACTCCACAAACAACATTATCCCACTCTGACTTAACCCCATTTATACCAACTCTCTCCAGTCAAGAATGTAGTACTCAGGCGTAGGCAGTTCTAGTCGACCAAGACGCTACAGCTTCGACACAGAGCAGACAGCAGACTACGACCGCATCCAGCTACAACGCTATCGCTCCCCGAGTTCAGATTTCATTTTCAGTCAGGTGCTGTCACAGTGAGAGGTTGTGTTAGCTGGAGCTCTGAGTGAAGCAATATTATTACAGCAATAATGGAGGGATTGGTGAAAGAGCTGGTGAGTCTGGTGGAGCTCTGAGGACAGAGCTGGATTCGCTACGGGAGGAGGTAAGGCAGCTTAAACAACATCAGGATGAAGCAAAGTAGGAGACCAGCGTTAGAGAGACCCTGTCTTGGCATATTGTAAAGGACAGGGGTCTTAAGAAGACCTTGGCAAAACAGACACCTAATAGCATAAGGTTTTCAAACGCATTTGATATGTTGGAGGACGAGTGCTGTGGTGAACCTATGGTTCAGCGTGGAGGTAAGGGCATAGCGGCGAGGAACATTGAAGCGCGGGTCCCTCAAAGTGCCCCAGAGAAAAGGGAGGATCGAAGCGAATTTGGTTGTGGGAGATTCCCAGGTGAGGTATTTGGACAGAACGTTTTGTGCCAGAGATAAAGGGAACAGGTTAAGGGTTTGCTATCCTGGAGCTGGTATTGGTGATATTGTTGGAAACATGAAAGATATTATGACGGGAAATGGGAACAAACCCATTATTTGTATTAGTGCAGGGGTAATGATGTGGGAGAGTTAGAAGTGAGGAACTAATACAGAATTCAAGACAGCAATAGAATTAGTTAGAGCAAGGAGGAATCCCGATCATATGTGGCATTCTTCAAGAAAGGGAGTGGGAAATGAATGGATGTCGAGGGGCATTGGTGTCAATTGCAGGCTGGAAATATTGCAAATCTAATGCAATATCTTATATAGACAAATGGGAACACTTCAATGGAAGAAATGAAATGTATGCTCGTGATGGGGTGCATCTATCGAGAGAGTGGAGTTGTTGCTGTTGCAAACTCGTTGGAAGAAGTGGTTAGAGGTGGTTGTTTGGGTTTAAAACTGTTAGTAGATAGAGGTATGGGAATGATTTGGAGGAAAGATGTAATAAAAGTATGTGTTTGCGGGAGAAAGGAATTGGCAAAATGATCAGGGAAAGAGAAGGGCCTCAAAATAACAATTCACTTAGGA
>WNGS01009278.1:29932-49166 GCA_020271785.1 Procambarus virginalis
TCGCCTAGCATTACTATTGTAAATTACGTATCAGCTACTTGATACATATGCCAGAGTATACTGACCTTGATACACACGCCAGAGTATACTGACCTTAATACATGTGCCAGAGTATACTGACATTGACACATATGCCAGAGTATATTGACCATGATACATATGCCAGAGTATACTGACAATGATACATATGCCAGAGTACTACCCCTTGATACCTATGCCAGGTATACTGACCTTGATATATGTGCCAGAGTATACTGACATTGACACATATGCCAGAGTATACCGACCTTGATACATATGCCCAGGTATACTGACCTTGATGACATAGGGCCAGAAAAAAGTATACGGGGGAGGGGGGGGGGGGGGGTGACCTGATACTTGCCAGAGTATACTGACCTTGATATATGTGCCAGAGTATACTGACCTTGAAACATATGCCAGAGTATACTGACCTGATATATGTTCCAGAGTAACTGACTTGATACATATTCCAGGTATACTGAAACTTGATACATATGATCCAGAGTATACTGACCTGAATACATATGCCAGAGTATAAACTGACCTTGATATATATTCCAGAGTATACTGACCTTGATACATATGCCAGAGTACATTGACCTTGATACATATGCCAGCGTATACTGACCTTGATACATACTGTGCCAGAGTACATTGACCTTGATACATATGCCAAGTATACTGACCTTGATACATATGCCAGAGTATATTGACGGGCTTGATATATATTCCAGGAGTATACTGACCTTGAAACATATGCCAGAGTATACTGACCTTGATAAATATGCCAATTATACTGACCTTGATACATATGCCAGAGTATAACTGACCTTGATACATATGTCCAGAGGATACTGACCTGGCTTTATTTCCGCAACGTTTAACTCCATGTTCATTGATGTTCTCAGACGGATTAGTAATACTGAAGGGTTTTTAATGATTAACTAACCAATGTATGTATTCTATTGCCACATATAGTTGCTAGAGTAAGAGGAGACATATCCACTCTTCAGCTGGCAATTAATATGGGCGAACCTTCATGCTAAATTTATTGTCCCAAGACAACGTGAGCTATTGTATCTCTATATTCATGAGACCCTTCCCTACTAATGATAGGTTGTTGTTGTTGGGCATTAAGGACAACAATAAGTGTGATCAATGTACTGAAATTGAGAAATAATAGGCATATATTTTATTTTTGTCAGCAGAAAGTTGTTCTCGTAAACTGTATTAGAGACACTCTTAAAGATATATGTGGACCAAGTATTAGAGTTGAGTTAATGAGGTTTTTAATGTTTCAATATTGACATAAATGCAAACAATTAAAAAAACAATAATTATGGTACTTTCTGATTACATTTTGTGTGTGGATAGACAGGCAGAGGGTTACTGGGGTGGAATAGACAGCAGAGGGTTACTGTTGTGATAGACAGCAGGAGGTTTACTGTGTGGTTAGACAGGCAGGGGGTTAATGTGTGTGGATTACCAAGGCAGGCGGTTCTGTGTGTGGATAGACATGCAGGAGGGTTACTGTGTGTGGATAGACAGGCAGGAGGGTTTACTGTGTTGTGGATAGACAGGCAGGAGGGTTACTGGTGTGTGGATAGACAGGCAGGAGGGGTTACGTTGTGGATAGACATGCAGGATGTACTGGTTGTGGATAGGCAGTCAAGGAGGGTTACTGTTTAGGATAGGCATTCAGAGGGTTACTGTGTGTGTGATAGGCAGGCATTAGTTACTGTCTGTGGATAGACAGGCAGGAGTGTTACTGTGTGAGGATAGACAGGCAAGAGGGTTACTGTGTGGGGGATAGACAGTGGCAGGAGGGTTACTGTGTAGGGATAGGCCGCAGGAGGGTTACTGGGTGAGGATAGACAGGCAGGAGGGTTACTGTGTGTGGATAGGAGGCAGGAGTTTACTGTGTGGGGATAGACAGGCAGGAGTGTTACTGTGTGAGGATAGGCAGGCATGAGGGTTACTGTGTGTGGATAGACAGTCAGGATGGTTTTACTGTGTGTGGATTGACAGGCAGGAGGGTTACTGTGTGAGGATAGGCAGGCAGGAGGGTTACTGTGTGAGGATCTTCAGGCGGAGGGTTACGTGTGTGGAATAGCAGGCAGGAGGGTTTACTGTGTGTGGCTGACAGGCAGGAGGGTTACTGTGGGTGGATGGCAGGCAGGAAGTTTACTGTGTGTGGATAGGACAGCAGGAAGGTTACTGTGTTTGGATAGCAGGCCAGTAAGGTTTACTCAGTAGACAAAATATGAAGTTCTTGCGAGACAGGATCAAATATAACATTTGTGGTTTACGGCTCATGCTCTCTGATGATAGGGAAAATTTGTTTACTAAGAATTATACAACGTATATAAGGTAATAATTTCCCCCTGTAAATTTATATAAATTATTCTCCAATATTGTATCATTTAAAAAAATATTATACAAAAGCATATCGCATGCTCTGTGACTAATGAACACTGTTCAAACCTGAGAATTATACTACTGGATATTGATGTAGTATTTCCTTGTAAAATTTATGTATATATGTTTATATTGTATTTATTTAAATAAGATACAAATAATACGCAGTAAGGAAAATATTAATTTCAATGAGTTCTAAAAGTTAGTAATATTAGTAATGATGTGCTTAGGCAGGCAAATGACAATTAATGTTGGTTTTATTTCCACAGGGGAAGGACCTGTGTTAAGGGTAGGGGTAGGAGAGGACCTGGTGAGAGAGGGGTGCGGGACCTGTTGAGGGGTGTTGAGGGATCTGGTGGAGGGGGGTGGAGGTACCTGGTGAGAGGGGAGTGGAGGTACCTGGTGAGAGGGGGTGGAGGACCTGGGGAGAGGGGGTGGAGGGACCTGGGGAGAGAGGGGGTGCAGGGACATGGTGAGAGGGGGGTGGAGTGAGGGTGAGAGGGGTGGATGGACCTGGTGAAGGGGGGGGAGGGACCTGTGGAGAGGGGGTGGAGGACCTGGTGAAGAGTGGGGGATGGAACCTGGTTAGAGTGGGGTGGAGGACCTGGTTTAAGGGTGGAGGTCCTGGTGAGAGGGTGGTGGGGGACCTGTGGAGAGGGTGAAGGGACCTGTTGGAGGGTTGGAGGGACCTTGTGAGAGAGGGCTGGAAGGGACCTGGTCAGAGGGGAGGAGTGACCCTGGTGAGAGGGGGTGGAGGACTTGGTGGTGGGGGGGTGGAAGGACCTGTTGAGATGTGGGTGGCGGGTCTGGTGAGAGGGGGTAGAGGGAACTGGTGAGAGAGGGTTGCAGGGACCTGTGGAGGGGGTGGAGGGACCTGTGAGAGGGAGTAGAGGTACCTGGTGAGAGTTAGGGAGGGACTGTTGAGAGGGGGTGGAGGTACTTGGTGAGTGGGGGGTGTTAGAGGGACCTGTTGAGAGGGGGTGGAGAGACCTGGTGAGAGGGGGTGGAGGGACCTGTGAGAGGGGGAGGTGTAGGGACCTGTACGATGGGGTGGAGGTACTTGGTGATGGGGGGGGGGGGTAGAGGGACTGGTGAGAGTGGTGGAGGGACCTGGTGAGAGGGTGTTGGAGGGACTTGGTGATGTGGTGGGGTGAGCGGGAATCTGGTTATGAGGGGTGGAGGGACCTGGTGAGAGGGGTGGAGGGACCTTGGTGAGAGGTGGGATGTGTAGGGACCTGGTTACAGGGGTGGCGGGAAGTTAAGGACACCGTCGATGGCTATTCGTAAGTGGGACCTCCCGGACGCTGGCATCTGAACGGGGCAGTTGTGAATTATGGAAGATTGGACTCAATTGGCTAGCAAATAGGGGGGGGCGTCCTTCTCCTCTCCCCTCCCACCCCCCCCCCTCTCTCTCTCTCTCTCTCTCTCTCTCAGTCTCTCTCCTCCTCTCTCGCTCTCTCTCTCTCTCTCTCTCTCTCTCTCTCTCTCTCTCCGTCTCTCTCTCTCTCTCTCTCTCTCCTCTCTCTCTATCTCTCTCTCCTCTCTCTCTCTCATCTCTCTCTCTCTCTATCTCTCTCCTCTACTCTCCCACAACCCACACACACACACACACCACACACACACACAACACACACACTAGTAGCCCATATGGTAGAGCCATACAACCCCTTATAGTAGGGGTGTAGTGCTAATGGCCCGGGTTCGAACTCCCGGTCGTAGGCTGAAAACAAATGGGCAGAGTTCCTTGACCTCATTCACCTGTTCACTTAGCGGTAAGTTAGGTACTTGGGAGTTAGACAAGCTGCTTTCTGGGGATATGTAGCCGTGTGTGTTAGGAAATAATATAAGTAGATATAATAGGTGAAGAATAATTGGCTAGAAAGGCGGGATACAGGAGCTAATAGCTAGATTCTGCAGAGAAGGATATTACTGTATCACTCCATAACTGGACGTGTTTGGCCTTGAGTAAACAGAGGCCAGATTCACGAAAGCACTTACGCAAGCACTTACGAACGTGTACATCTTTCCTCAATCTTTGACGGCTTTGGTTACATTTATTAAACAGTTTACATGCATGAAAACATCCCATTCAACTGTTGTTATTGTTATAAACAGCCTCCTGGTGCTTCGGAGCTCATTAACTGTTGGATGACCTCATTAATAATTGGAAACAAAGCCGCTAAAGATTGAGAAAAGATGTACAGGTTCGTAAGTACTTGCGTAAGTGCTTTCGTGAATCTGGCCCCAGGTCCTCAAGATGATGTTTACCTCAGAACACGCTAGTGGGGATCCTGCATGTTCTTTCCTTCTGACACTCCGTAAAAAATACAACTTTTTTTTTTTTATCCCCCTACCCAGAAACGTACGAACCCAATCAACCCACCTAACCCTTGGAGCCCGATGAATAAAAAAAAAAACGTCATTACTGTGCATTATATTTTCTTAATACGTCGAATTTGTAACGGTTTGGTCGATACCGTAAACAATTTACACACACACGAAGGTTTAAACTAATTCTCGTGTGCGTACACATTTAGGTGTAAAGTAAGTGTACGTTTTCACGTGAGTGTTAAGTGTACATTGAGGGAGGTGTACAGATATCCGCACTTATGTAGGGGTAACTCGGGTAATAATTCCCATTGTCGTGGACAGGAAGTTGCCTAACTTCCGGGTACCTGTTTACTGCTAGGTGAATAGGCCCATTAGGTGAAAGGAAATGTGCCCAACCATTTCAGTCCTGCCCGGGGTTCGGACCCGGGACCCCACCCCCCCTGATTGCGAGTCAAGAACGCAGCCATTGTACTGTAAAACTCTCCTATGTATACATACAGGTACAGATATACATATATACACACACATGTGCAAATTGGTGCGTGTATACACAGGAGCAGTGTGTGGGGGAAAAACAGTAATTAGTTGATTGACAGTTGAGAGGCGGGCCCAAAGAGCCAGAGCTCATTCCCCCCCCCTCCACCACAAGCACAACTAGATGAGTACAACTAGGTGAGTACACTGTGTGTGGTGTCAAGAGAGGCAGAGGCGTTGACCCCACAAGGGTTGATGAATCATTAACTGCCCCACAAGGGCAGTTAATGATTAATTATCCCGTTAATCCATGGGATAACTGGGTTCTGTCAATTAATTTCGTAACTTCACCCAAGAAAGATAGTGTACACTTTACATTATTGCAACAGTTAACAGTGTTCAGCAACTCTGAGAGTGTTTAGGTTACGGGTACATGTGTATCAGTGCTGTACCGACAGTTCTGTAGGTGGACGATGTACCGGATGTGCATGTAATATATTTAAACACTCTACTCTAGTACACACAGCAGTGAAGCGTGTCAGTGTACTCTGGTACACACAGCAGTGAAGCGTGTCAGTGTACTCTGGAACACACAGCAGTGAAGCGTGTCAGTGTACTCTGGTACACACAGCAGTGAAGCGAGTCAGTGTACTCTGGTACACACAGCAGTGAAGCGTGTCAGTGTACTCTGGTACACACAGCAGTGAAGCGTGTCAGTGTACTCTGGTACACACAGCAGTGAAGCGTGTCAGTGTACTCTGGTACACACAGCAGTGAAGCGAGTCAGTGTACTCTGGTACACACAGCAGTGAAGCGTGTCAGTGTACTCTGGTACACACAGCAGTGAAGCGTGTCAGTGTACTCTGGTACACACAGCAGTGAAGCGTGTCAGTGTACTCTGGTACACACAGCAGTGAAGCGTGTCAGTGTACTCTGGTACACACAGCAGTGAAGCGTGTCAGTGTACTCTGGTACACACAGCAGTGAAGCGTGTCAGTGTACTCTGGTACACACAGCAGTGAAGCGTGTCAGTGTACTCTGGTACACACAGCAGTGAAGCGTGTCAGTGTACTCTGGTACACACAGCAGTGAAGCGTGTCAGTGTACTCTGGTACACACAGCAGTGAAGCGAGTCAGTGTACTCTGGTACACACAGCAGTGAAGCGTGTCAGTGTACTCTGGTACACACAGCAGTGAAGCGTGTCAGTGTACTCTGGTACACACAGCAGTGAAGCGTGTCAGTGTACTCTGGTACACACAGCAGTGAAGCGTGTCAGTGTACTCTGGTACACACAGCAGTGAAGCGAGTCAGTGTACTCTGGTACACACAGCAGTGAAGCGTGTCAGTGTACTCTGGTACACACAGCAGTGAAGCGTGTCAGTGTACTCTGGTACACACAGCAGTGAAGCGTGTCAGTGTACTCTGGTACACACAGCAGTGAAGCGAGTCAGTGTACTCTGGTACACACAGCAGTGAAGCGTGTCAGTGTACTCTGGTACACACAGCAGTGAAGCGTGTCAGTGTACTCTGGTACACACAGCAGTGAAGCGTGTCAGTGTACTCTGGTACACACAGCAGTGAAGCGTGTCAGTGTACTCTGGTACACACAGCAGTGAAGCGTGTCAGTGTACTCTGGTACACACAGCAGTGAAGCGTGTCAGTGTACTCTGGTACACACAGCAGTGAAGCGTGTCAGTGTACTCTGGTACACACAGCAGTGAAGCGTGTCAGTGTACTCTGGTACACACAGCAGTGAAGCGAGTCAGTGACTGGGACACTGCGACACAAACCCAACTTCCAGCCATATACCTCGCCACTGAATTGTTAAAAGACAAAGACAGTGAACTAATATACTGTGACTCGCAGAGGGCACCCCTGGCACTGAACCCACATAGTAGTAACACCCAGACAATAGTGATATTCCAATGGATGTTTTAGCTGCTAAAGAAAACAGGTTTGAAATTAAATTCCTTTGGATACCATCACATGTTGGCATCATAAAGCATGACACCGTTGATATGCATGCAAAGACAGCCTGTAGATAACCGGTAGTAGAAACTAATATGGGTGTTTCATTAACAGTGTCAAAGAGAATACTTAAATGTATAATGAGAATCTCACTAACCTAACAAATTCACGAAGACCTGAAAGCTGTAGCATTAAACATAATGATAGAATACTGCAAAAACAAAAATAATGTGGAACTTGTATATGAATTTTATATATGGAATAGAAGTGTTTACGGATTTTATGTTAGAATAGAACTTTTATATGGAACTTACATATGGATTTCTAAATGGAATATAATTATTTATAGAATTTATATATGGAACTAATAGAGCAAGAAATCGGCAATGTGATGTTACAGTGGCCAGAATACGCCTGGGACATAGACGTATTTAGTAGCACTAAAATGTTCAATACACAATGCGTCAACTTTGTGAAAGAGAAAACATGCACTCCCTTGAACATTCTTCTTCTTCTTCTTGAGAATAGGTGCAGTTTGCATGAAGGGTTAACCCCCCGATGACTGCACCAGGACAGATGTAAGGAGACGCATTGACGGTCAGGAGGAGAAGAAAGTCAAAAGCGGTAGATGTGATGGGCCGTAGAGCGAGGAGTGGCGACGAAAACAGAGGCGGACGTTAGAGGGAGACACCCCGCACCGGGGGGGGGGGCGTCGTGGTCACGGCGGCAGCTGATCCATGCACGGCGTAGCAGTGTGCACAAGACAGGAACTAATACTTCTCTGTATATCGGAAAGCGCAAGCAGTACGCTTCCCAAATCACCCGCTCGTCAGCTGGCAGCCAGCCACCAGGCGGCGCCCTCGGCTGAGACATCCTATCCGGCACCCGATACACAAACTCCTTCACCCGCGACACCCAGACAGTGGACGAGCACCACGGGATCGGAAGCACCCGGGCATCCCGATAAGGGCCCAACTCCGGACCCTCACAGGGCACGACCCCAGCAGACGGGACTAGGGAACCCCCAGACCGGGGCAAGGAAGGAGGGGATACAGCAGGGGATGCAGGCGCGGCATCGACCCCACCACTGGGCACAGGAGCCGAGACCCCCTGGCGCACATCTTTCCGCAACTTCACGACGAGGTCTCGAACATCAGGGACAACCCCCCACTGCGGAGATCCAACAGCAGGTGACGCAGGAGGGGGGACACAGGTAGCAACTTCTGAGCCTCGCACAGCACCATCATCCACGGCGGGGGACGCCAGATCACCATACTCCCCTACCTCCTCCCAAGGCACACCACGAAGGGGGGAGACACTCCGAGCCCGCCGCGAACGCTTCGAGACAGGCCGCACCACACCACGCCCAGCAGGCCCCACCGCAGACACAGCCACCATCTTCACATCCACACAGGTCCCACCCGCACCGTCCGAAGAGTCCACTGAGGCCACATCACCCACACTGTCTACTTCATCCACGGAAACAGCCTCAGAACACCGACGAGCACGCTTCTGCAAAGGGATGGAAAGAGCAGAACTACAGTCGCCAACACACACAGGCACGGCAGGCACCTCACCTTGCTGAAGCACCTTCAAAACAGCAGAACCCGCGTCCCCGGGAGCCGGTATCACATCCACAGGCGAGGGCGGGACATGGACCTCCACCGGGACACCCTTCACTACAAGCAGCTCAGGCGACGGCCCGACACCCACACACACCGGCTCAACAACCCCAGGGGCCACAGCAGTCACAGGACGAGGCACACGGGCCAGAGAACTCGCCTCAGCGGTTGGAGCAGCAGACAGGCAATCAGGCGCCTCAGGCACAGCACCCACACCATCCTCAGAATCGTCCGAACGCAACAGGGGCGGAAAATCCTCCGCACGAAGAACATGCACCCGACCAGTTGCTCCCACGTCGCATGCCGCAGCCAGATGACCCTTGTGACCACACCGATAACAGGTGCGCGGTTGACCCCGGTACAGGCAGCGGAGCGTATAACCCAACACGGACATCGACGACGGCACACTACACTTCAGTGACATCGTCAGGGTGCGGTAGCCGTCAAGCATACCAACACAGTGCCCGGCAACGACCTTGTTCCAACGAACACTTAACACTGTCCCAAATCGTTCAAAACAGGAGGTTAAAAAGTCGTCCTGAAATTCGAAGGGGGCACCATGCACCGTCACAGACGTCAAGGTAACACTAAGATTCACTACGTTAACGGAGCCAACAGTATCAGGGAGAGGGTAAACACGCCCCTCACACCGCTCGAGAAACGCCTGAAAGGCAGCCTGGAGGCGGAACTTGACCACAGCACGGTTGCCCTGAAGCAGCTGGATGCCCACCAGGTCCAACAGCTGCACATGCAGCACGTCCACCAGGGCGACACCAACCAATGGATGGCCCACCGGCACCGTAAATGCCAGACCAGCCGACAACGTCCTCGTCACTGGGGGGCGAGAAGTCCCCATGGCGAAGCCAAACGTCACCCTGTCAGTGGCAAACTACCACCAGCAGGGCAAACCAGCAATCACCCAACGTAAACACTAGCCAGGAGCGGAGAGACCTCAGGAACGTCTGACCCGGCCAGCGGTCACCACCCAACCCCTTGAACATTATATTGTAGAATGTCCCATATTGGCTGACTTTGCCCCCCCCCCCACCCCCCACCCCTCCCCTCTCCGGGGTTAAGTTATGCTGAATTCTGTAAATATTATCTGAATAATGGAACACTTGATAATATACTGGACTTGTACCCAAGAATGATTATTGTTACCGCTATGTATCCTAATCCTTAGTCCGTCGAATAAGTCCGTCTAAATAGGATCAAAGCCACCATAGAGGATATAGGTAGAGAAACGTTTATAAGAAACAAACTTTATTTTCAAGTAAAATAGTAATGAAATTGGTTACAAGCAAGTACAACATGGTTACAAATAAGTACAAACTATGGTGATACAAAATGAGTCTCGGCTGCTTATCTGCAATTGTAAGGACAATGCAGACATCTTCCAATAGTAGACTAGACTTACAGATTAGAAACTTAGACCTGAGGTACATTAAGAAAATATAATAGTCAGCCCCTAATGCTATGACGCATAACATACCGTTCTCTTCCTAAACAAAGTGTAGTCGGCATTGTTAGGACTAAGAGACGATACATGTATCTGGGCAACCCGTCCTCGCAAATTCGTATAGTCAATATTGACTTATTAAATAAGTGCATAGGTGACATACTTAACATAATAGTTTCCCTTGAAAACCTTCATAGAAAACACCGACCTTACCTAACCTACTTAGTATGTTAAAATAAGCATCTTATAGCTTTGTAATTACAATTGTTACTTAACCTATTATAGGTATAGGTTAGGTAATAATTGTAATTACGAAGCAATAAGATGCTTATCTTAACATACTAAGTAGGTTAGGTAAGGTCGGTGTTTTCAATGAAGCTTTTCAAGGGAAACTATTATGTTAAGTATGTCACCTATGCACATATTTAATAAGTCAATATTGATTATACGAATTTGCGAGGACGGGTTGATCTGGGCGGTACAGTAGGGGAGGGGGGGAATAAGACCTCGGTCGGGCTCCAACAAGCTAAGACAGTCTGACTGCAGACTATATCTTTCAGTCATAGACTAAACTGAAAGGTAATGAAGACAGGGTTGGACTGCAGTGAGGAAACACACAAGTGAGTCAGTAACCTACAGTCTATTGCTACACAAGGTACAAAGTCAGTATTACTGGGCAATACATCAGGACAGAGCAGGTCCGCCTGTGTCTAAGTCAGTTAGGTACTGACAGCCTGCCATTGCCGGGATCCAGGGCGCCACCTTGGGCCAGCTCTCCCATTGGCTGGCGACGTTGTTGGTAGTGGTGCCGCCGGAGTAACAGGCCTCAGGGTAATTTTGGTTTGAGGCATTAGCGCGCGGAGAGGCGGAAGATTGCCACTATTCCTATAAGCTCCTAACACTGCGTAATGCATTAGTTATGTAATATACGGAACTTATTGAACTTGTAAAGGCATCGTAATCACCCTCTATAGTTAAGTGTTTAATAACACACAAGTTTCTATAGCAGGTATCTTACCCAGTCATAGTAGGAGAGACACAAATATATGTGTGTGTAAATGTATATTTGTAAGTATAAATGTGTAATATAATGTTTCTTTATTATGCACCCTATACCCATCCCGTGGGCGGTGGTGTAAAGGATTACAGAAGCACATAATTGGTTCAGGAACTGAACCCTCTAGTTTGTTTGGCTAAGAAAATAACAATCTTTTGACGCTTGTTACAAAATTAGTAATGTTATATATACATGTACACATATGCATACATGTACAAATACATACGTATACATATATACACACACAAATTTCATCACCCACACAAATACACACATCAATAATTTTTGTTTCACAAGTGATTCAACAAGAGGCTCACGACAGTCACTATACAAGGCACTTTACATCTATGGTGAGTCACACAGTTACTAGTCTTGCTCCACACCCACCCAACTGGGCGGCAGCTTTACAGTCATGTGCTCCACACCCACCCAACTGGGCGGCAGCTTTACAGTCATGTGGCTGACACCCGTCCCATAATTAATGACAGTCATAGAAAGTACTCTCCAAGTCAAGCAATGTTTCTTGCCTCGTTGCTTGATTAGTCTCAGTGGTCAAAGGCAGATGGTGGCAGCGTATTAATCCTGTGTAGCATTTCCTTGTTGGTCGTATACCTTTGGTTCCGGTGTAACCATCATATGTCAGCTCATATTGCAGTGTTTTCAATAACAGTGTTACCAAGTGCAACTGATCAGGAAGTGTTACTCAGGATAAGTAGTAGTGTATATGTATTAGTTTAGTATTCATTATTGAGGTCACAGTGGTGACTATTTTACCCGGTTTTACAATGGTGTTATTTTAACCAATGTTACATCCACACCCACCCAACTGGGTGGCAGCTTTAGAGTCATGTGCTCCACACCCACCCAACTGGGTGGCAGCTTTACAATCATGTGCTCCACACCCACCCAACTGGGCGGCAGCTTTACAGTCATGTGCAGGCTGTACCTACAGTAAGCAAATTTTGGATACTTCGCTAAGATTTCGGGCAGCACATCATTATGAATGAAGTACTTACACATTTCTTGGACACTATTGATGGTGTTATCTCTAAATTCCGCGATTTGTTCACATTCCATTATATAATGACGCAAAGTATGCGAATAGTTCTGCTGACAGAGTTTACATTTAGTCAAATCTACATCATCAGATGTTACAAATTCCCAGAGGTACTTGTAGCCGAGCCTAAGCCTAGTAGTGGTAACATCTAGAAGTCTGCTAACCTTATTGGATGACCAATAGACGTGCGGTACATCCAGCATAATAGAATGATGATAGATGGAGTAACTGGTGTGAATTTCACTTTGCCTCAAGTCTCCGAAATTTAGTTGATGTTACCAACTTGATTATCAAATTGATTACCAACTTGGCAGTCCAAGTTGGTAATCAATTCCCTCTTTACGAGCAAAAGTCTTGGCCAACTCATTAGTTCTATCATGCATTCGGAGACCAATATGGGAAGGAATCCACAGAATGTGTAAGCTCGTAAAAATGGCATTTCACTTTTGTAAATGGTGCCCTCGTACCACAAAGATACTTAATATGAGAAAGAAACTTAATATTCCGAGCGTTGTTGATCGTGTTACTGAAATTAACTGTCAGATAGGTATAAAAATACTTGGGCTAATTCATCCTAACCCTTGCACAGAAGCCCTCCAGAATTTCTTTATTGAAGATCAGCATTGTTCCAAATGGATAACTGAAACTGGAACTCAACTCAGAATGTATCATGTTCATAATTTGTACCAAGAGAAACAACAACGGCACTTTCCCGCACCGTGGGAGATTACACCCTTTCAAATTTTAATCCCTCCCGTTCCACCCAAGAAACAAATTAGAGATCAGCCCAAGCTTCGTCTTGAGGCAAAGCTCAGCGCCTTAAGCCATATTGATGCTCTGTCCACAGAGCATCAATATGCTCTCTCTCAAATCATATACACTGATGGTTCCCTACACCGCCCCACGGATGCAGCTGGAAGTGCAGTTGTTCTGACAATGGGCGATGGCTTATATTTTGAGTGGAGAGTCCGTATACACAACTGGGCCTCTACCCTTCAGACCGAACTATTTGTCTTGCTCCTTGCACTTAAAAAAAATGTGTACAAGTCTCTAAACTTGATACATTAATTGTAAGTGACTCCTTATCATCCTTAATTGCTCTCAACTCTTTAAGACATAACTGTAACATGCTCGTGTCCGAAGCCAGACACAAATATAACAAAATTATTAAGGGTGGTAACAGAGTCCATTTCATGTGGTCTCCATCTCATGTTGGCCTCCGAATGCATGATAGAGCTGATAAGTTAACCAAAGAATCTGCCTTTAAAGGAGCCGTTGAGTGTAACCTTGGATTGTCAATGAGCAATCTGAGAGCAGCAGTACACCGAGAACTTCAACAAGATCTTGTAGATCTGAGGCAAAGTGAAATTAACACCAGTAATTACATCTATCATCATACTATCATGCAAGAGGAGCCACACATCTATGGTTCATCCAATAAAATCAGCAGACTTCTAGATGTTACTGCTGCTCGGCTTAGACTCGGTTACAAGCATCTCTGGGAATTCTCATTATCTGCCGATGTAGACCTGACCAAATGTAAACTGTGTCAACAAAATTATTCGCACACCCTCCGTCACTATGTGATGGAGTGCGAAAAGATACGTGAATTTAGATACAATTCTATAACCAATATTCCAACGATGTGTAAATATTTCATTCAAAATGATCTGCTACCAGAAATTTTAGCCAAATATCCCCAGTTTGCTAACTAAGTAACTGAGTGACTGTAACCTATCCACCGCTGCCCACTGGATGGGGAGCGGTGTGCAGGACAAACATATAAATTGTGACACTAGCTCTCCACATATGTCAGTTGCTTAATTTAGAACCTGTACTTGTGATCGATCTCGACCTCATTGTTGATGTGACGACTTATACTGAATTTTGTAACTAGCTCATCAAGATTGTAACTTGCTTAGCTAAATGAATTGTGGGGTTCAGTCCCTGAGCCCATTATGTGCCTCTGTAACCCTTTCCACTACCGCCCACAAGATGGGCATGGGGTGCATAATAAGTGAACTAAACTAACTAAATGCACACTAATCACATTAAGTATAAAAGAACATACCTCGAACATGTAACGTATATGAGAAACGAATGGAAATAAATAAATAATGGAGTAATGTGTGAGGGTTTGGGGTGAGGGAAGTAGAGAGGCAAAAGGGAAGTGGGAGGAGCAAGGGAAGGAGTCTGGGAGTAGCGAGGAGTGGCCAGTACACTCACCACAAGGAATGCAACTAGTCAATACTTTAAGCTGTTATCAAATGTCAACATGTATCATATATCCAGCATGTCCTCATACAGTAAAATCTTAAAACCAGTACTCTTAGTGGGCGGTCTACTCTAGCCTTAACTGACAAAGATTTAGGGAACAACATTAAAAACAACTTAAACAATAAATTCATCAATTATATATATATTTAACATAAGTATCATAATTCAAGCAATATAACTTAATGTTCACTATGTCAAGATTAATATACAATGCGAGTCACCACACAAGACATTGAGTACACTACGGCTGTCTGCCCCTGATAAATCTCACAACACTTTAAGTTTGGAAAACACGAAATAAATCACCTTAACGTTCTATTCACCAAGTTTCTGAGCCTAAGTTGGATAGAGGAAGGTGGGCTACGATTGGTAGGCAGAGTCCCCCTTGTGGCCTCTTGGGGCCTCTGGCCAGCGATCTAATTCTCGCTACTGCTCAATCTTGTGTGTCTGATCTGTCTGTTCTTTCGAATGTACAGTTCCCTGAGTATTTATGGGGGACCCTGGAGTTAGCTCCACCTGCTAAGTAGATAGCCTCAGGCCATCTACCTACTACGCCTTAAACGGTGGATTGTTTGAAATACACACGCGGCTACCTGTCTGCAATTACCGGATAAGGAGAGGTCAAGGTCAATTCACACGACGTGACCCCTGGTCAACTTGTGGTCATTAACACTCTAAAGGTGTGACATTTTAATTACTACAAGCTGACAGTCTGGCGCTTAAAATCCTATATTGTTGACTCATGTTGTTTGTAACATAAAATATAACTAACTAAACACCTTTGTGGTGTTACAAACACTGTTTATGTAGAACAGACATAGAATGTATGTAGGTTAGATTTAACATTTTAAAAGCACTACAATCACCTTCTGTGGTTTGTTTGTTCAGTAAATCACTGAAATATATATCTAACCCTGTGACAGCGTCAGACCAGCGTCAGAAGTGTATTAATAATACACCCTTCTGAAGATGTATTATTAAATACGAAAGTACTTAAGGAAATTCCTGTTTCAATTCTTCCTTCGTGGTCTGACACTCACATTTTTTATCACGTGTTAATTTTCGTGATTTACACATATCTAACCCTGTCCATGGACAGAAGGGAAGGGAAGGGAACTATCAAGGGAAAGCGCCAAGCCATTACGACTATATAGCACTGGGAAAGGGTCAGGATAAGGTTTTCGGATGAGACGGGGACAAAGGAATGGTGCCCAACCACTTGGACGGTCGGGGATTGAACGCCGGCCTGCATGAAGCGAGACCGTCGCTCTACCGTCCAACCCAAGTGGTTGGGCTCCATGGACAGAAGAAAATGTATATATGCTGGTTATCATTGTAAATATGTGGCCACGTCTGTTGTAGAAATTAATAAAAAAAGGACAGAAATTTACGTTTGTCTTTGGATATGACGGACCAGTCAACAGTGGCAGTTAAGAAGCGATGTGAATAGTGGAGAGTGGAGGGGATAAGTGTGTGAGGTGGTGAGTGACGAGTGAGTGGTGTGGACAGTGCCACCTGGAACAAGAACAGAATAACTCTGATGTAACTAGATCTCGTTCGCAAAACAAGAACATAAATATCGTTATTTGTTGTTGAAGATTCAGCAACTCTGAACAAAAGTTGCAAGTAGCACGGGCTATGGTGAGCCCATAGTGTATATCACCTGTGGCTTGTTGAAATGGTTATTGAAATGTGTGATAATTGGCTGGGGAAAAAAAAAAGAGTATTGTCAAGGTGTGTGTTGATGGGTGACCCACGAGTCCAGTACTCATATGCTAGACCCACCAGCATATCTTCAAGCGGCCGCGTTCTGCCCAATCTTTCGAGTCCAACAGCAGCTGCCGCCAGTGTAAAGCTCCCTACCGGTGTCCATCAGTACTTTGTACTGGAAGGGTTGAGTCCTTATGTGAATTTAATGCAAGCTGTGGTGAAATCTACTGGTGATTGATTTAGTTATTAATTCAAGAGAGTGTATTTATTACTTCTAAGCAGACTGAATTTTATTTTTTTTTTTTCTTTTTTATTAGGTATAAACAAATCACATAAATAGGAGTATAAAAGAAAAGGCACCGGAGCGCCATAACAAAACATAATCACCCAACAAACGGAGCAGTAAGAACACAGGACCCACATAAATACAAACATAAAAACCACACAAATAAACAGAGCAGAACAGAAACATAACCATCAAAACACGGGGGCCAAGCCCAGGAAAACCACCTACTTATCTGGATTCACATGCTGAGGATACGTCTCACAATACTCATTCCACACAGCCCAATCTGCCACAGTATGAGTATTAGTTCTCATGCGATGGGGGGAACGCAGAAACTCTAGAATAGCCTGCACAGGGCCCTCCACCATGGGCGTCGGCTGGATGGGGACTAAATAACGCCCGGACATCGTCCTTTGTCAGCACCAGGAACAAATCAAGGCTTAAACCATCACTAACAGCAGGGGCAACAACCCCCTGATGCTGGGGAACGTGGACACAGGGACACGGTGGTAGACACCGGAGCAGAGACAGAGGTCTCCACACCAGCCTTCCCTCCTGCGACAGGGGCACCCACCACCTAGATGGCCTTACCACTAGCAGGCTCTACAGGAACCCCAGGCACATCACCACCATCATCCTCGGCAGAAGACAAATTCTCGAAGCCTTCAACGTCCACCCAGGCTACACCACTGAGTATGTATGCCTCAACACTTTGGAACTGGACGCAAGTCATTGGAACTTTCGACCTTCCCCACAGCAGCCCCAGCAGAACCATGGGAAGGCTGCTCACGGGCATGCACCACCACAGCCGCTTTGACCACCGGAGGCGTCGGGCCACACACACAACCACAGGCTGCAAAGCATGAACCTCCACAGGGACACGCACCTAACACATCCCCCAGCACCTGGCAGTGCTCCGCCACAATCCACCTCAGAAGACAGCCTCTGGGACCACAGGCGCAGCAGCTGGAGGAGGAGGGGGAAAGGACCACACGAACCACCCCCACGATGCCCCCACCGCCAACCAGGGGGCAGCAGACACCGGCCCAGCATCCAACACACGCCCAACATCATCCAAAAGTGCAGGCACACCATCCATGGCAGCACATGCATAGACCTCTGGGACCGCCAGAGGGGGGAATCCTCCTCCCAGAAGAAGTTCATATGGCTCACACTGCCAGCATGGCAACCCGCAGCCAAATGCCCCAACAATCCACACCGGAAACACATACGGAACTGGCCAGCGTAGAAGATCCTGACGTAAAATCCCATGAGCATAATGGAGGACTGGATCGGAGTCTTAACGCACATGGTCAAAGTCTGGATCCCATTTGGGATGCACTACAACCTGTCAGAGGAGATGATGTTCATTCGAACATGCAACATACACCCAAACTGTCGGAAATATCACAGCAACAGGTCTTCTGGAAACTCGAACAGCCACATATATGGATGAACTACTGTCATAAACGGTCATGGACACAACATTCCCAGGTAACCGGAAGGAACACCCAGGGTGGTAGCAAAGCATTGGCAAAGAATTATAGACCAGTTGCACTAACGTCCCACATAATAAAAGTATTTGAGAGATTGATCTGGAGTCAGGTCACTAGATTCATGGAAACCAATGACCTTCACAACCCAGGCCAACATGGATTTCGAGCGGGAAGAGCGTGCCTCTCACAGCTACTTGATCACTACGACAAAGTCACTGAGGCATTAGAAGAAAAACAGAATGCTGATGTGATATACACGGACTTCGCAAAGGCTTTCGATAAATGTGACCATGGCGTGATAGCACACAAAATGAAGTGAATGGGAATAACCGGTAAAGTAGGACGCTGGATACTCAGTTTTCTGTCAAACAGGACTCGGCGAGTAACAGTCGACCATATAAAATCTAGTCCAAGCGCAATTAAAAGCAGCGGTACAGTCCTTGCACCGCTGCTTTTCCTTTATCTTAATATGATATAGACAAAAATACAAGTCACAGTTTCGTATTATCTTTGCAGTTGACACAAAAATCAGTATGAAAATTACCTCGGCTGAAGACACTGAAAAACTTCAAGCTAATATTATTAAAGTTTTCGACTGGGCATTAGAAAATAACATGATGTTTAACAGTGATAAATTCCAGGTACTCAGGTACGGTAAAAAATGAGGACCTTAAACATAATACAGGGTACAAAACACAATCAATTGTGCTCATAGTAGAAAAACAACATGTCAAGGATTTGGGAATAATGATGTCTGACGACCTAACGTTTAGGGAACTTAACCAAGCAAATATTGCGTCAGCCAAAAAAATGATCGATGGATTACGAGAACTTTCAGATCCAGGGATCCCACCACAATGGTTGTATTCTTCAAGTCACTTGTGTTGTCCCGGCTTCAGTACTGCTCAGTACCACTTTCCCCTTCAGAGCAGGAGAGATTGCTGAAATAGAGGGAATACAGAGAACATATACGGCACACATAGACGCGATAAAGCACCTAAATTATTGGGATCGTCTCAAAGCTCTCCAAATGTACTCACTAGAAAGGGACGAGAGA
>WNGS01009279.1:34404-48453 GCA_020271785.1 Procambarus virginalis
GAGAAAGAGAGACAGTGAGACAGATGCTATAAATGCTATATCGTCTAGATATAGCATCTATAGCATCACATAAGAAAAGATGCTATAGGTGAAAGGTGTGGCCAAACCTTTTCTGTCACCCCAAAAATGGAGCCTCGAACTCCGAAATCAAGAAGAATCAAAGTGTGAAACAATGTGTGTTATGTGTGAGTGTGTGTATATTGTCGGGGTGTCACGGTTCTCGTTAGTGAAGGATTAAAGCAACAGTAGACTGGATCTCCTCTCCAGGTGGTTGCTCCGACAATAACCCTTACTCACCGTCGTTCTACGGGTCTTCCCTCGATCCTCTAGGCTCCACTGCACGCCCCGGAGAGTACCCCAGTCGATCTCACAACCGGCCTTAAATTGCAAGATGAGTGGGGGCACAGATCGTTCCCTCAATCTGTGGCCCGCCCCGACACAGAACTCTTACACAGCCTTTAAGGTCGCCAACTGGTGTTTTTAGGTGTCCAGTAACACTGCAGTGGTGAGGTGTAATTGTGGTAATTGTGGTAAGAGCAATTTCAAACAATATGGTATCAGGCAGATCACTCTGCTTTACTTCATGTAGCGGTCACAAGATAAATGGAGGGGATGATATCAAACACCAAAGAGTTTTGGTACTTTACTTAAAAGACAACGATAAATATATATGCATCAATGTATCAGGAATAATATATGACAACTGCTCAATTCATAGCAGAATAATCTGGAGCGCACCGATATGGCAACACCGGCAGCGCCACGCGTCACCTGTCAGATGTCAGCTGACCGGGACCCTCGCGATCGTGAGAACAGACTAGTACTTGTTTTCTAATTCTATCACGATCCCCGTTTATTTAACTTTTTCGCAAAACACTGTATTCAACATTCACATGGCATACTTATGATTTCACTGGCCTCACGATCAGTATCTTGTTCACACTGCGCTCACAGTGACTTTTCACCGTACCAAAAGATTACTCTATTCTTAATAATATTTACTGTGAATGCACTCGCTTGATCACTGAACTCATCTTTAAATCTATACTTTCTCTTAAAGATTTATCACTGGCAATCACTTCACGTATATGATACTATTCAGTACACAGGCATGTACATAGATAAATCATTGATCGAATCACAGGCATATATATATATATAAATCATGGAGATCAATACACAGGCATTTATATCAATAAATCTTGGAGATCAATACACAGGCATTTATATCAATAGATCATAGAGATCAACACACAGGCATTTATATCAATAAATCATGGAGATCAATACACAGGCATTTATATCAATAAATTCTAGGCTCATAGCCTAACACCAATATCTGGTTTACTACTAATATATATATAATAATAATAATCACAGGAAATTAATAATAGTCACAGTAAATTCTTTGATGAATCCTGGTGCTTGCACACACCCACACATAGATATATATGTAAACTGATACTGTGAGTGCTCTGGGTAGCCTCACCACACACTGTGCTCTCTGTGACTTAGACTCAGGTGAGACTTGCTCACGACATATAAAATATCCTGACAAGAAAATATATAGCTAACTAAAGGGGAAATGGGAGGGTAACTGTAAACACCTACTTCACCTATCCTAGGATGACAGTTGGGTTGTAGCTCCTGGTCCAGGCTCTCGCCTCGTTCACCCTCCAGAAACACAAGCCAACGCCTTAGGATTTTCGCGTCTCGCCGCTTTCTGTACACTGCAGGTCCGTGCTCCTTCCTCTACAGTACGTCGCAGGGTTGAAGTCGGTCTCCTGGCCGTCAACTTTCCTCCCAACTACGGCAGCCAGCCTACGTCTCGGCGGTTGTCGCACGTTTCCCAATTAGTCCTTGTCACTGTACTCCCAGAGGAACTGCCTCTCACCACTACGAAGTCACTGTGAAGTTATCAGCCGTCCCAGACGATACTGCTTAAGCTCCACACGCACAGCACCCGACTTCAGAGCACTTGAAGCTCACTTCACTGTCAATTCCCTCGTCGTCTAGATATATCGCTAGGTATTTGGGAAGACTTCTCGACGTGCTTGCATCCAACTGTTGACTCGTAGGGTTCCACGAAGGTGGGGTTACTGTCAAACTTGACAGGATCGTCGATCACACGTTCAACCTGGTTGACAAGGCGGTCAACCCGGTTCACTCACGGTGGATTGGCCCGGCCACTAAGCTGTCTCTTATACTGGTGAACTGCCAAGGACGCCAAACGTCGATGCCCGGCCCACTTCTTGCAACGCACCTGTCCCTGAGCACTTGTTGCTCAATATTCTGTCAATTCCTTATCTGAGCCACATCGGGGTTGCAGGAAGACCTCACAGAGTGCGCGCTTACTGGAGACGCTTACATCCACTGGAGTTCGGTAAATCCGTCACTCTGACAGGATGACCGGATCGCACGTCCTGCCTCTCGGACGTGTCGTGAAAGACTGATAGCGCTAAGGCGCCACCACGGCTGGCCTCCCCCTGCCTATGTGACGTCACATTTTCCAAAGTCGGTTTTCATTGGCTCCCAGTGCCACGTCGCTGACGGTGACCAATCTGGCGCCACTGACGTCACACAGTTTTGGCGGGAGAACAGACTCGCCAGCGCCATATTGGCTCCCTAAAGGGCCTATCCCACAGGCCAAAATACTATATTTTCGCAAATTTCTCGGCTCATCGAGAATACTGTTCTCTCCCACATATGTTCAATTGATGCCTGCAATGTAGAGAACGCTCGGGAATAGTGGACATGACTCTTACAGCAGGCGTGGGAGAATTAGAAGGGGGGGGGAACACCGTCACATACCCCTCCCCTTAAAATAAGAGTCATGTCTGGTTAGTGCATGCGGGACAACGCATCTGCGACTACGTTGTCCTTTCCACTAAAAATCTTGGCTTCCAGCCAGTATTGCAGCCGCCAATGTGTGACACTCCTCATGTGTCTGCAGACCGTCTTCAAGGTCATCCTTGGCGTCCACTGCTTACCTATTGTGGACCGAGGTCTCCACACCTCGCGTCCGTTCACCAGCCGGAACTGTGAGAAGTTTAACGGTTCTGCCACTACTTTGCAAATGGCCAACAAAACAGGGCCCGCTGACTCTTCCCTCTCATCTTCCTGCCCTGAGCAGAATATTCTCAGAGCTGTCTCTAAGGTGGAGTGGAATCTTCTGATCGCCCCCTTCGACTGCGATCGGTAGGGCGACGACCGAATCTGCATCACTCCCCAACTCGTCGCTGTTCGTCTGACACATTCAGACCGGAATATATTTCCACTGTTAGCCTGATTTTCCCTGGGCCTCCTCACCCAAGAGAAAAGATGTTGTAGTTGCCCAGCCACTTCTCTCGACGTTGAACGTCGCATCGTGGTCACCCCTAGGTGACCCGCAGAGTCAACAGCGTGCAACGGACTCAACACTGCCGCTCTGCACTTGGCTGGCAACGCTACTTGGCCTCTCGTACCTGGAGAGGCTTTTCCGACCTCCATCCTTACAGGTTTACACTGTCTTATTAACATGCCTTCTTGCCTGGTAAAGTGAGTAGCTTTCTCGGGACCAACACGTCCTCCTTTGGCCTTACAAATCAACTTGGGGGATTCTGCCTGCTGCACCACCTCGAGACGAGTGCGGTCCACCCCAGGAGAACCGGTGAGGGTCACCTGTACCTCACCTTCTGGGCTGCCTTCGCCCTCCACTCGCTCTCCTGGTTCCATGACGAGGTGATCATTTTCCAGGCCGTCGGACGTCTCCTCGTCGGCCTTATCAGCTCCACGCCCTCCTCGTCCGTCGCACTGCATCGGACTTACCGCACAGATAGGGAACGCCTCCATGGCGATTCCTTTCTCGTCCCCGCAGGCGTCGAACACTTCGCCTTTCTTCTCTAAGTGCTCCAAGCACTCCTCGTCCTTCACGAGGTTCGGTAAGACACGTCCTCCACACGCGTCATTTCCCAAAATGACCTGTGCCTCCCTCGTGGGCATCGTCGCACAGACCCCCACTACTAGGGTTTGGCATCCATAAACCGAACTCAGGGTTACCCGGTGTAGGGGCATCTGCCTCAGGGTAAAAAGACTCCGCATCAGCTCTAATGCGGCTGTAACTTCGAAATATGCAATAAAAACAGGGTTTCTCTCCTAATCAATATCTTACTCGCTATTGTAACGAGGTACAAAAGGTTGATTTCAATAATATATTTAATGTGCATTTGCAATTATTTACGCGTATAGATCAGATTTGTCGCATATGTAATGAATTAATAACAATAAACTGACAATTCGTATCCAAGGAGAGAAACCCTGATTTTATTGCATATTTCGACGTTTCAGCCGCATTAGAGCTGATGCGGAGGAGGCAACGGCAACTTGTCTGATTAGAGCTAAAACAGCTCTAATGCGGCTGAAACGTCGAAATATGCAATTAAAACAAGGTTTCTCTCCTAATCAATGTCCTACTCGCTACTTTACCGAGCTACAAATGATTGATTGAAAATAATGTATTTATTGTGAATTTGCAATTAATTACGCGTATACATCAGATTTGTTGCAAATGTAATGAATTAATAACAATAAACTGGCAATCCATAAAAACGTGGGAAAAACGACGAGATAGTCCATTATTCGTTCAAATCACACAAATCAATGTGTTTTCATTAGAATTAACTAAAATGATCCAGATTTTCCGTGTATGTTACAGAAAGAAGATGTACTGCAAAAACAGCTTTAATGCGGCTGAAACGTCGAAATATGCAATAAAATCAGGGTTTCTCTCCTTGGATACGGATTGTCAGTATATTGTTATTAATTCATTACATATGCGACAAATCTGATGTATACCCGTAATTAATTGCAAATTCACATTATATACATTATTTTCAATCAACCATTCGTAACTCGTTAAATTAGCGAGTAAGATATTGATTAGGAGAGAAACCCTGTTTTTATTGCATATTTCGACGTTTCAGTCGGATTAGAGCGGTTTTAGCTCTAATCAGACAAGTTGCCGTTGCCTCCTCCGCATCAGCTCTAATGCGGCTGAAACCTCGAAATATGCAATAAAAACAGGGTTTCTCTCATGATCAATATATTACTCGCTATTTTAACGAGGTACGATTGTTTGATTGAATATATGTAGTGAATTCGTTCACTACATGCGAGAGCGGGGGCTTACTCCCGCCGTTTACCCGTTGGAGCATTCTCTGTGCCAGAACATTGCCGGAGACTGGAGGAGGTTCAACGGGTCAACGGCGGGAGTAAGGCCCCCACTCTCGCATGTAGTAAACGAATTCACTACATATACGATATATATGATGCAAACTCGTATTTAATTGCAAATGCACATTAAATACATTATTTTCAATCAACCATTTGTATCTCGGTAAAGTAGCGAGTAGGACATTGATTAGGAGAGAAACCTTGTTTTTATTGCATATTTCGACGTTTCAGCCGCATTAGAGCTGTTGTAGTTCTAAAAAGACTCCGCATCAGCTCTAATGCGGCTGTAACTTCGAAATATGCAATAAAAACAGGGTTTCTCTCCTAATCAATATCTTACTCGCTATTGTAACGAGGTACGAAAGGTTGATTTCAATAATATATTTAATGTGCATTTGCAATTATTTACGCGTATAGATCAGATTTGTCGCATATGTAATGAATTAATAACAATAAACTGACAATTCGTATCCAAGGAGAGAAACCCTGATTTTATTGCATATTTCGACGTTTCAGCCGCATTAGACCTCTTTTTGCAGCTTTCTGTTACATACATAATCTTCTTTCTGTAACATACACGGAAAATCTGGAACATTTTAGTTAATTCTAATGAAAACACATTGATTTGTGTGATTTGAACGAATAATTGACTATCTCGTCATATTTCCCACGTTTTTAAGGATTGCCAGTTTATTGTTATTAATTCATTACATATGCGACAAATCTATCTCGTCGTTTTTCCCACGTTTTTAAGGATTGCCAGTTTATTGTTATTAAGTCATTACATATGCAACAAATCTGATGTATACGCGTAATTAATTGCAAATTCACATTAAATACATTATTTTCAATCAACCATTCGTACCTCGTTACAATAGCGACTAAGATATTGATTAGGAGAGAAACCCTGTTTTTATTGCACATTTCGACGTTTCAGCCGCATTAGAGCTGATGCTGAGGAGGCAACGGCAACTTGTCTGATTAGAGCTAAAACAGCTCTAATACGGCTGAAACGTCGAAATATGCAATAAAAACAAGGCTTCTCTCCTAATCAATGTCCTACTCGCTACTTTACCGAGATTCAAATGGCTGATTGAAAATAATGTATTTAATGTGTATTTGCAATTAAATACGAGTTTGAATCATATATATCGTATATGTAGTCAATTCGTTCTCTACATGCGAGATTGGGGGCTTACTCCCGCCGTTGACCCGTTGAACCTCCTCCATTCTCTGGCAATGTTCTGGCACAGAGAAAGCTCCAACGGGTAAACGGCGTGAGTAAGCCCCCGCTCTCGCATATAGTGAACGAATTCACTACATATTTTCAATCAAACAAACGTACCTCGTTAAAATAGCGAGTAATATAATGATCATGAGAGAAACCCTGTTTTTATTGCATATCTCGACGTTTCAGGCGCATTAGAGCTGATGCGGAGGAGGCAACGGCAACTTGTCTGATTAGAGCTAAAACCGCTCTAATCTGGCTAAAACGGCGAAATATGCAATAAAAACAAGATTTCTCTCCTAATAAATATCTTACTCGTTATTGTAACGAGGTACGAATGGTTGATTGAAAATAATGTATTTAATGTGAATTTGCAATTAATTACGCGTATACATTTGATATGTCGCATATGTAATGAATTAATAACAATAAACTGGCAATCCTTAAAAGCGTGTGAAATACGACGAGATAGTCCATTATTCGTCCAAATAACACAAATCAATGTGTTTTCATTAGAATTAACTAAAATGTACCAGATTTTCCGTGTATGTTACAGAAAGAAGATGTACTGCAAAAACAGCTCTAACGCGGCTGAAGGGAAGGGAACTATTAGGGGGAAAGCACCAAGTCATTACGACTATATAGCACTGGGAAGGGGTCAGGATAAGGATTTGGGATGGGACGAGAGGAAGGAATGGTGCCCCAACCACTTGGACGGTCGGGGATTGAACGCCGACCTGCATGACGCGAGACCGTCGCTCTACCGTCCAGCCTAGCGGCTGAAACGTCGAAATATGCAATAAAATCAGGGTTTCTCTCCTTGGATACGGATTGTCAGTTTATTGTTATTAATTCATCACACATGCGACAAATCAGATGTATACGCGTAATTGATTGCAAATTCACATTAAATACATTAATTCAATCAACCATTCGTACCTCGTTAAATTAGCGAGTAAGCTATTGATTAGGAGAGAAACACTGTTTTTATTGCATATTTCGACGTTTCAGCCGCATTAGAGCTGTTTTAGCTCTAATCAGACAAGTTACCGTTGCCTCGTCCGCATCAGCTCTAATTCGGCTGAAGCGTTGAAATATGCAATAAAAACAGGATTTCTCTCCTAATCAATATCTTACTCGCTATTGTAACGAGGTACGAATGGTTGATTTAAATAATGTATTGAATGTGAATTTGCAATTAATTACGCGTATACATCAGATTTGTCGCATATGTAATGAATTAATAACAATAAACTGACAATTCGTATCCAAGGAGAGAAACCCTGATTTTATTGCATATTTCGACGTTTCAGCCGCATTAGACCTCTTTTTGCAGCTTTCTGTTACATACATAATCTTCTTTCTGTAACATACACGGAAAATCTGGAACATTTTAGTTAATTCTAATGAAAACACATTGATTTGTGTGATTTGAACGAATAATTGACTATCTCGTCATATTTCCAACGTTTTTAAGGATTGCCAGTTTATTGTTATTAATTCATTACATATGCGACAAATCTATCTCGTCGTTTTTCCTACGTTTTTAAGGATTGCCAGTTTATTGTTATTAAGTCACTACATATGCGTCAAATCTGATGTATACGCGTAATTAATTGCAAATTCACATTCAATACATTATTTAAATCAACCATTCGTACCTCGTTACAATAGCGAGTAAGATATTGATTAGGAGAGAAGTCCTGTTTTATTGCATATTTCAACGTTTCAGCCGAATTAGAGCTGATGCTGAGGAGGCAACGGCAACTTGTCTGATTAGAGCTAAAACAGCTCTAATACGGCTGAAACGTCGAAATATGCAATAAAAACAAGGCTTCTCTCCTAATCAATGTCCTACTCGCTATTTTACCGAGATTCAAATGGCTGATTGAAAATAATGTATTTAATGTGTATTTGCAATTAAATACGAGTTTGAATCATATATATCGTATATGTAGTCAATTCGTTCTCTACATGCGAGATTGAGGGCTTACTCCCGCCGTTGACCCGTTGAACCTCCTCCAGTCTCTGGCAATGTTCTGGCACAGAGAAAGCTCCAACGGGTAAACGGCGTGAGTAAGATGTTACGAATCTTGTTAAGATCCTCTCATTACTCTTAATTATTGTATTACTGTATTGTCTTATTCTCTAATCATTATAGCATCCAGTTGTATAATGTGAGATTTTGTATGTTATATGATATATATTATAGCATGTATTAGTGTGCTTGAGTTGCATATTATTTGTATGAGGCTTTCGTGTTACAATTCTCATGTGTTTCTCTGTGGGGGTTGATCAGGTTGGATATGTGAGTAGCGTGGGAAAGTATTGACAAGCGAGTGTTTATGATTTAACCTTGATTTATAACTCCTATTTATTTGTCTGTAAATGCTATTGTATAAACTAATGTAATGGTGTACTCTTGAGATTAATAATATCTTGTTATTTAGTATTACCATTTATTATTAGTAATTCCACAATGTTATGTAGATAGTTAGTTCTTTTGTTAGTAGACGCTTGGCCTGTGGACAGACGCGTGGGTTAGTAGCGTGGTGGCTGTGGTCGAGTGTAGACATGTATTAAGTTAAGTCCTTGATTTGTATATTTAGTCATTCAAAGTTTTTATTTCCTGGTCAGGTGATATTGTATTCTCGTAATTAAATTCTTTAAGTGCTATTAATATTGCTCATTGCTCGAGAAGGATTTTATTTTAATTTGCATGCTGATAAATATTTCTGGCTATATCTACGTACCATTTAATTGTTATGTTTGTCCCCCTTAGCATAAATATATTGTTCCCCATTTTAGGCAGTGCTTTATCTTATACCCCCTAGACGTGTTTATAAAGGCCTATATGAAATATTTTATGTACACTGCTGGGAGAAGAACCTTATTTAGTCTCGAGGGTGGTAACAAATGGGGGCCTGTCTGGGATCTTATACCATTAATTCCCTGTAATGTTTGTACAATTAACAGTGCTAATTATTAATAGCAATTGCCTTCCTAGGTACTCTGTGATTATCTAGTGACGCCTAATCAAGCCTGTGTAATTATCTGTTCAATCTGAGCTGCTGTGAAAACTTTCAACGCATCACGATTTGAGGTAAGTGCCAGGGGCCAAGCATAATTTTCAGTGTTGTTTCAAGTGTAAGTTGTGATTATTGAGCCAACCATGGAGGATCAGGTTGTTGCGCTGGTAGATCAGCCAAATTTTGGTAAAATTAAAGACTTAAAGAAGTCTGGTTTGTTGTTGCTGGCTGATAAATTGAACCTAGCAGTTTCCAGTAAAATGTTGAAAGCTCAAGTGTTAAGAGTTATTGTCACACATTTGGTGGAAGAGGAGAGACTTGACGAAGAGTGTTTGGGAGAGTTAGACGAAGAGTCAAGTGACAAGGTGGCAATCTTAAAGTTGGAGTTGGAGACTAAATTAGAAATGGCTAGGCTGGAAGCAGACAAAGAGAGGTTGGAGTTGCAGAATCAGCAAAAACAACTTGAGTTGGTAACTCAACAGCAGATGTTGGAGGCTCGAGTACAACTGGCAGAGCATGAGACTAAACAACTCGAAATTCAGCAGAGTATGGCTGAAAATAATAACAGGTTAGAACAGCAGAGGATTGCGGCAGGTTTGGGTAACACTAGTAATAATCCAGAGAGTACAAATAGTTCTTCTAAGTACAGTAAACGTGTAGATTTGCCTAAGTTTAATGAAGAAGATCCAGAAATATTTTTCTTGCATTTTGAGAAACTAGCAGTCAGCATGAATTGGCCTGTAGATCAATGGGTTAGCATATTACAAGGACAATTTAAGGGTAAAGCTCAAGAGGTATTTGCATCATTGCCTGCTGAGAATTCTTTCGATTTTAAATTTGTTCAGCAAAGTATTTTAAATGCCTACCAGCAGATCCCAGAGGCACATAGAATAAAATTCAGAAGTTTAAAAAGAGCACAGGACCAGACTATTTCTGATTTTGTAAGAGTAAAATTAAATCACTTTAACAGATGGATTAAAGCACTTAATATTACAGAGTTTGAGACTTTGAGAGACCTCATAGTAACTGAGGAAGTAATGGGATGTCTACCAGAGAAATTAGCTTTGTTTATGGCTGAAAATAAACAAACCAATGATCTTATAAAATTAGCCAAGCTAGCTGATGAGCAGGAACTACTTACTAAAGTGCCTTTTAGAGCACCCATTAATCATTTCAATGTTAAAACTAATCATTATGCTCATAAACATGTTTTCCAGACTCGACCAGCTACTTCACCTTCTCCCCTTAACCCTTCTCCTGTAAAGCCTAAATCTGAGAAACAACCGACAGGGTTGTCAACCTTAAGTAATGTAGTGAATAAGCCTGCAGTGGGTTCGGCTATTCCGACCACTAGCAGGTATTGCACGCATTGCAGGAGAAGAGGTCATGTGGTAAATTCATGTTATGCTTTGCACCCAGAGTTGAGACCAACTGGTCTAATATTGAGTAGGGGTTTGCAAACCATTAATGCCAATGTTGCTTCAGTCATGCCCAAGTGGATGACTAATTTTGATCCATACCTACATTCGGGAACCCTATTATGTACTAGTGGAACCTGGAAACCAGTCCAATTGTTAAGGGACACTGGTGCTTCCCAGTCTTTAATTTTTCGCCGTGTTCTTACTGATGTTAGCACAGAAGACACTGGAGAGGTAGTGTTATTGCAGGGACTTGGAGGGCTCATCCAGCGTGTACCATTAATTAAGGTTAACCTGAATTCTTCTATTACACCAGGTTGGTGCACTGTAGCAGTCAGTGAGCCCATTCCTGGGATTGATATAATTGTAGGTAATGATTTCGATAAATGTAAATTTAGTGGGACCGATTGTCCTGTTATGTATACTAAATATATAAATGCAGTACTGGCTCAACCAGATAAGGATGATGGTGTCATTTATCCAGCCTGTGTTGTGACCAGATCCATGGGTAAGCAGAATGTGGTAAGTCCTGCTACTACCAAGGTGGATGTTCTCGAGGCCAGGACCCCTTCAGACAGGGAGGTGGAGGTGGACCTTGAAGATACATTTATAGCTCACGTGGATGTCGAGAGTGAGGCCGGTGCCAAAGCCCTAATTTATTCTGACCCAGATGGTCTAGAAGATGTGGCCCAGGTACCACTTCCTTGCCCGCTCGCTCCAGTTGTAGAGTTCCAGACCTTGCGTAAGTTACAGAGTACTGATCCCAGTCTAGCTGAGTGTTATGCAGAAGCAGCCGACTCCATCGATACTTTGGAGGAGAGTACGGGTTGTTATTTCAAGGATCAATGTCTGATGAGAAGATGGAGACCATCAGGAACTCCCTCATCAGAGGATTGTGAGTTTAACACCCAGCTCGTTGTGCCAACAGAGTATCGGGAGCAGGTATTGCAAGCTGCTCATGATGACCTGATGGGAGGCCATCAAGGTATTACCAGTATGTATCATAAGATCTGTAAACTTTTTTATTGGCCGAAACTTAAAAAAGATGTGGTCAGATATTGCCACAACTGTGTTGTGTGTCAGACTGTTGGTAAGCCTAATCAGACTGTGCCACGAGCACCATTATATCCTATTGTAGTGCCAGAGGAGCCATTTACTCATGTGGTACTGGATTGTGTCGGACCTTTACCCCGTACAAAATCCGGAAATATGTATATGTTCACTATCTTATGTATGACCACCAGGTTCCCTGAAGCGTATGCTTTACGTAATATTAGAGCTTCTACTATTATCAGGCAGTTGGAACGATTTTTTTCACTTTTTGGGATGCCCCGTGTAATTCAAACTGATAATGGGAGTAATTTTTGTTCCACCATCTTTAAAAATTTCTGTAGCAGTTTTGGTATAAAACACAATTTTTCAA
This sequence comes from Procambarus virginalis, assembly GCA_020271785.1. Taxonomy (NCBI): domain Eukaryota; kingdom Metazoa; phylum Arthropoda; class Malacostraca; order Decapoda; family Cambaridae; genus Procambarus; species Procambarus virginalis. The sequence continues at coordinate 46,714 of WNGS01009279.1, forward strand.
GTCCTTACCATCCTCAGAGTCAAGGGGGAATCGAGCGGTTCCACCAAACTCTCAAGAAAATGTTGAAGGCGACTGGGGAAGATTCACCCAGACATTGGGATGAGAATCTGCCATTTGTTTTATTTGCGGCTAGAGATGGATTGCACAGTGCACTAGGTTGTTCTCCATTCGAACTTGTATTCGGACATCAAGTGAGAGGACCTTTAAAGATGTTATATGAGCACATGTTAGATGATGTTACAGCCAGGCAGAGTGAGCGTTACCTGACGGATGTCAAGAGCAAGCTGTCCAGAACGAGGGAGTTGGCCTTACGACATCTAGGTGAACAACAACAGGTAATGAAGCAGAAACATGACCAGAGGTTCAAGGCCAAACTCAGAGTTTTTGAGCCAGGAGATTTGGTATTGGTTTTGAAGCCTCGTATGGGTACGTCTATGTCTAACAAATTCGCAGGACCGTATCAAGTAGTCAAACGTCTTGGGGAGGTTACTTACAAGGTCTGCCATCCCAAGCAGAAACGACAGACCATGAGTGTACATGTAAACCGGTTGAAGGCTTATTGTGGGCCTAGTATTGTGGCTTGTTGTGTTGCTGAGGAGGAAATTCCTGAAGAGTCGAGTGTTGCTGAGGAAGATAGTAATATTTGTTTGTCTAATTCCAGTAGTTCCGGGAAGAATTGTTGAGTCATTTGCAGGAGGAGGAGAGAGCAGAGTTCCAGGATCTTTTGGAGGTGTCTTCTAGCTTGTTTGGGGAGGTTCTCAAACTTCTCTCATTACTCATGATATCACCCTGACAAATGTGACTCCAATTCGGTTGCACCCTTATCGAGTGACACCCGAGAAACGTCGTATCATCCAGGAGGAGGTTGATTATCTTCTTCGACATGGGTTCATTAGACCCAGTCAGAGTTCCTGGAGTTCGCCATGCCTATTAGTACCAAAGCCAGAAGATAAGTGGAGATTAGTAGTGGATTATAGAAAACTCAACCAGGTTACTATCGTTGATGTTTATCCGTTACCTTTATTAGAAGAATGTGTTGATACTATAGGTCATGCCAATTTTGTATCTAAATTAGACTTATCTAAGGGTTATCATCAGATACCTCTTACAGATTTTGCCAGGGAAGTGACAGCATTTATCACTCCTGATGGAGCTTACGAGTATAACGTGATGCCGTTTGGGTTACGGAATGCCCCAGCCACGTTTCAGAAATTAATGAACTCTTTGTTGAAGGATGTGCCAGACTGTAGGGCATATCTGGATGACATTGTGATTTTCAGTAAGAATTGGGTAGATCATATGTCTATTTTAAAGAATTGTTTCTATTTGCAACATGCTAATTTGACTGTCATATGAAGAAATGTAGTTGGGCTAAAGGAACCATATTGTGTAGTTAGGACATGAGGTCGGACAAGGAGGATAGTCCCATTGCACCGATAAGATTCAGGCAATTGTGGAGTACCCAGTCCTAACTAATAAAAGTCTGTGCAAAGATTTATGGAATGTGTGCGTATTATAGAGGTATTGTAAAAATTTTCTATTGTTGCTGCACCCATAACAATCTTTTAAGGAAAACAGGTAAAAATTAAGTGGACGCATGAGGTCAGAACTCTTTTCAGAAGTTGAAGGAAAAGTCTCTCTCTACTTCACCTGTGTTAGCTTAGTACTATACCTTTTATTCTTCACATAGACGCTTCAGATGTATGAGCAGGTGCTGTTTTGTTCCAAGTAGGACCAGAT
>WNGS01009280.1:0-7500 GCA_020271785.1 Procambarus virginalis
CTCTTTATATTAAACTTATTCGCATAATATAACCATCCAGCTCATGTGGTATAGTTCGCTCAGCATAACCAAGAGTAACCTGTCGCTCATGTTGCTAACTTTGACTCAGTGGAGCGCCTCGTCCACAAATAAGTCATTCAATAAGTTTTGGAACAATTTTCTTTTCCAAGTGCGTCCTGTTAACCATGGTTGTGGTCCGTCCTGCTAACTATAGCTCTAGTCTCCGCCTCCCGTCATTAGCATCGGGTGGTATATCAGTGCGTCGCTGACAGTTGGAACTTTTTGTTCCAAGTAGCGAATCTTAAACAACAACAGTAAAAATGGCAGTGACCTGTGTAGCCTGCTAGAGTGGGGTTGACTGTGCTCATGGTGCTATGTTCTGAGATATATATATATATATATATATATATATATATATATATATATATATATATATATATATATATATATATATGTATATATGTATATATATATATATATATATATATATATATATATATATATATATATATATATATATATATATATATATATATATATATATATGCAAACAAGCCTGAATGGTCCCCAGGACTAGATACAACTGCTTCTGGGGTGTGAGTTTTCAGTTATATATATATATATATATATATATATATATATATATATATATATATATATATATATATATATATATATATATATATATATATATATATATATATATGTCGTACCTAGTAGCCAGAACGCACTTCTCAGCCTACTATGCAAGGCCCGATTTGCCTAATATGCCAAGTTTTCATGAATTAATATATTTTCTCTAATTTTTTTCTTATGAAATGATAAAGCTACCCATTTCATTATGTATGAGGTCAATTTTTTTTATTGGAGTTAAAATTAACGTAGTTAAATGACCGAAACTAACCAACCCTACCTAACCTAACCTAACCTATCTTTATAGGTTAGGTTAGGTTAGGTAGCAGAAAAAGTTAGGTTAGATTAGGTTAGGTAGGTTAGGTAGTCGAAAAACAATTAATTCATGAAAACTTGGCTTATTAGGCAAATCGGGCCTTGCATAGTAGGCTGAGAAGTGCGTTCTGGCTACTAGGTTCGACATATATATATATATATATATATATATATATATATATATATATATATATATATATATATATATATATATATATATATATATATATACACGCACATTCATACATAGAGAGACAGAGAGAGAAATAGGCAGACATATAATAAATGATTAATCCTAATATTGACATTCCTGCATTCAACACCGAAGTTTCGTCAATTTAATTGTGGAGTATTAGTGCAGTATCTGAATTCAGTACTTAATTAAGTTGAAAGACTTGTTTGACCGAAGACGAGTGTGAGAACCATGAATGCACTTCAGAGTGTGTCTAGATACAAAATGGAAGCTAGGGACGCAAGAGACATCAACGCTGCCCAGGTAGGTATCCAAAACTCACTGGGCAAGACCTAGAAACTTCAACGCATGGCAAGTAGGCATCCGTGATGTGAGTGTGGCCGTCAGGTGAAGGTATGTTCCACAGTATAAACAGATACGGTCTGTGTGGAAGAGAGAGGGATGGGAGCAAAAGAGTGGGAAGGTGGGTATTGGACCGTGACAAAGAGGTATAGAGGCGTGACACTGAGGTTGTTATAGTGGGCGTTGAAGGGGGAGGTGGGCAGCAGAATCGAGGGGATGACCGCTTTTCCAATTTTTCCTTTTTCCTCTTTTCACCTCATTTTCCTATCATCCCCCGTCTCTACTACTTTCTGCCCTTGTCTCCACTGTTCTTTCCTCTCTCTTGCCCTCTTTTACTCTCCTGGCCGCCAAACTCGAACACACAGACATTTCCATTTATATCTATACAGAGAGGGAAACCAGGCGTGGCCATGAGTTGTGTCTGTCTCTTCGTCCCCCTTTTCCCACTCCACTTTCCCCCTACGCTCTCCCCTCGTCCACCCTTCTTCCCACCACCTCCCATCTTCCCGGTCCGCTCTCCCCACCACTCTATTTCCCCTCCCCTCTTTTTTCCCCCCTATGTTTTCCTCATTTCACCCCCTGCCCTCTCCCCTCTCTCTCCTCCATATTTACTTGATTAACTGTATTTATTATCTTCATCACTGTAACCATCTTCCCTACTCACTATTTTCATCACTGTAACCATCTTCCCTACTCACTATTTTCATCACTGTAACACGAATGAATAAGGTACATTCTTTTCCAGTAACTTTTTTTGTATTAACACATTTAGGTATATGTGCATTTGTGCAGTTGCCCTAGACTATATGAAGGGAAGTACAGTGTATCAAAAAGCTAGCTAGTTGATGCTGAAACTCCCCATCATACAGGTTGGTTAGTCATACAGAGGCATGTGATAAATAGTCTGCACTGGTAGACTCTGGGTGCATTATGAAGATATAAGTACTGGCTACGGAAAATACATCCGCATTTGACCATGAAAATCGCAGACAATGAAAATCGCAGGTGGAGAGGGTTACAAGCTGATATTTCTTAAAGTATTTAACTTAGATCGACTTCAACAAGCCTATGTCCGTCCATTACCCCAGACCATTTTCCCTGCAAAGTTGGGAGAGGGAAAGCCTTTGAAAATTCATCCTTAAGAACAATGCGAAGGAACTCCCATTCCTGTACACGTTGGATTATTTAGGTGAGACTTCGTCTTTCAAGCTAGAGTATTTTCTAAAAGGTCAGATTTGCATTCGTACTTACTGTATTTTTTTGCAACCCATTATTGCTGAAAAGATATCTTTCATTGTCCTTAGGTATAATGGAGTGATGATAGAGAATTAAGCAAACCAACGGGAGATTTATGGCATTTTTTTCCAGGAGACCCTGAACACATACTAAGAGATGCAGAGACGAAGCTTGGTGGATTTTAAAGATCAGACCTAACACAAAATAGAAAAAAGGATCAATTAGCTAGACGGATCTTACTCCTCATACATGTTCCAAACTCGGCGAAACCGATACATAGAGAACTGCAATACTATGGCAATACCTATGGCAATACCTATGACAATACCTATGGCAATACCTATGGCAATACCTATGACAATACCTATGGCAATACCTATGGCAATACCTATGGCAATACCTATGACAATACCTATGGCAATACCTATGGCAATACCTATGGCAATACCTATGGCAATACCTATGGCAATGGCTGAGAGATAACAACGAGGCGCTCCAGCATGACGGTACTCTCTAAAAGAACTGTCGATGTTACCACGGAGGAAAGGTGTCACGGTAACAGTCTGGTGAGAACCCAATTTCCGAGGTGGACTCTTAATACGTCATAAGGTTTTCCACACGGCCTTGTGGTTGTTAGGAGCAATAAGGCAAGCGAAAAGTTGAGCCAAGGGTTCGATGGGTTCCATAGAGCAAGACATCATATTTACATTTAAAACTGCGAGTCGAATTGACTTCAACAATTTCCTCATCTAGTCTGTCCCACTTATTCATGACATCTTTCGTCTTGTGTAGTGAGACTCAGTTCATCGGTTTTTTATCATGGCTCAGGAACGAGCCATTTTACATATTTTGTTTTCATTTTCAGAAGTGTTACATTGAAAATTTCATTTTCGGAAGTAATAACTTACCATCCCTTCATCCTGTATTAACTTGTATTAAGTTATTCATCTTGTAATACTTACCGTCCCTTCATCTTTCAAGCCTTCTTGTTCCAGTTCCAATCATCATAACTTTGTACATGTCAGGGTTAAAGTCTAGTAACCATTTATCACACCATCCCTGGAGATTGCTTAGTTCATCTTGCAATATCCTGCAGTCCTCAGCAGCAAACGTGGATAAAAGTAAATTTACTGATTCTGTTAGCCTCCTGTCTTCCTCCTTCCTATATTTAGGCACCGCATTAGGCACTTTCCATATTTAGCGCAGTTACCCCTTTCTAGTGTGGCGTTCGCAAGACTATACAGCAAGGGGTCAACACAATGCTCCGTTACACTCTTTAGGATCCCTGGTGATGGCTTGACTTGTGGTGTTCTTTATATCAGTTCCACTATTAGAAATAGTGGAAGTTTCCACTATATCAGTTCAGTTCTATTAGAAATCGTTGATCGATGGACAACTATTGTTATATATTAAAAACTTCCTGGAAGCTTTTATCGAGATCTTCGCACACTTTCTTATCATTCTCTGTGTGTTCACTGCCTTTGTGTAGCCTGATCACTAGTTCATGTGTTGACAGCTTCCCCTCATGTCGCTGTATAGTAACGTATGCTGGTCCCTTGCTGTGGGTGTTATTTCGTTCTCATGTGGCTTCTCTACTTCTCTCTATTTATGTATATTTAATCTTCTCTCTTAAATATATGTTGTAGTTTTTATCTATCCTCTGCTTCCTGTATTTCTTCCATGTTATTTTATTTGTCCTATTTGGTTCCTTTTTCTCTTGGGCAGTATTAATCTTCTAAAGTTTCTTTGTATTTGCTAGTTACGAAGTCCATCATGTCAGGTGTTAATATGTTCTGAGTTCTACTTCCTATGGCATTCTCTCTCAAAATTGTGTGACCTTATGCTACTCTCCTTTCTGGAGGGTTAGTCTTCCATTTTCTCCTCCGATTGTCAGAGCCTTCATAACAACTCCATAATCAAAGACTAGTACACAATGATCACTGGCCCCTTTGGTACTTCGTGCTCAATGTTCTCATTGTCCATTTCGCTTTGTGTGAAGACTAGGTCTGATCTTGCTGGTTGTTCCTTACCTGTTTCCAACCACCTGGACTGGACAGTAGAACGACGGTCTCGCTCCATACAGGTCGGCGTTCAATCCCCGACCGTCCAAGGGGTTGTGCACCATTCCTTTCCCCCGTACCATCCCAAATCCTTATCCTGACCCCTTCGAAGTGCTATATAGTCGTAATGGATTGACACTTTTCTCTGATAATTCATGCTGTCTTAGCCAGTTCCATTCTGCAACTTCTACAAGTTTTGCTCTCCATGTCTCTTCTCCCCTTGTCAGATCCAAGGATTCACCAGTCAAATTACCCGTGATATTAATCTCCCATTACTAAGCTGCTTTACTCTCAATTCACATTTTTAATTCATCCACATTTTGGATGATATTCATGAAAGCTATATCTGTATTCTCTCATTCTTGTCTGACTTTTGTAATTTCTCTGGACTGTAGATCACAGCTATAGCCACTTTTTCTTCCACTGAAACGATGCAAATCTGTTTTTTTTTTCTTTTTGTTTTTTAACCAGCAGTACCACTCCCCTTTCTTCCCTCTGCTTTCTTTCCTTTCTTGCTTGGTATTTCTTTCTTGGTATTGTCTGGGGACATTGCATTAGTGATCATTCAGTTATTTTAGTTTCTACTATTGCTCTTACAATGGGGTTTGTTTCATTATTCTTTTCCTTAGGTTCATCCGCTTTGTTTAACATTACATCACGTATAGTGTGCCAGATTTTTACGCTTTGCGTTGATACTGTTTTCTCCTCGTGAGCAGCTCCCAGCCTGGGAATGGGAGACAGGGTTCACTCGGGTGTTTGAAAAGTGTAGGAGGACTGGGTGGGAGGAGAGAGCTGGTGACAGTGGTGGTCGTTACTGGGGGTATTTGGCAAATGGGAGGGAGAGGGGCTTGTCTGTTTGGAGTAGGAGGAACTAGCGGGATGGGCAAGGAATAGTTATGGAGTGTGGGGGAGAAAGTATGGGTAGAGTGGGTGTTGGGGCTTTATTTGGGTTTGTGTGGAAGGAATGATATAGGCACGGGGGGAGGGGGGCCAGATATATTACTAGTCGTCATACAGTTCGTGGCTCTACATGTATACAGTCTTGACTGTTCTTGTTGTAACACGTCAGACTTCTGTCTCCCTGTTATGCTATTTGTTTGGACTCGTTCGTCCTGAGACTAAGGGGAAGAAGGTTGTATTGTACCTTTCCCCTGTTGCCTGCTTCTCTCTTCCTCCCCCACCTCCAGCTCCTCTCTCTTTCTCCCTCTTTCTTTCTCTCTCTCTCCCAGTGCTGTTTTATCTTTCTCTTTATTTCATATTTATGTCGTGTTCAACGTAAACCTTTCTGTAGCCTTCTATATTCCTCAAGTTGCGTGTGCGTGTACGAGTGCGTGTATGCGTGCGTGTGCGCGTGTGTGTACGTGTGCGTGCTTGCGCGTGCTTGTGCATGTGTGTGTGTGTGTGTGCGTGTGCGTGTGCGTGTACGTGTGTGTGTGTGCGTGTGCGTGTGCGTGTGCGTGTGCGTGTACGTGTGCATGTACGTGTGCGTGTGGGTGGCACACAGCCAGGTAATCACCGTGAGGGTGATGATGGCAGTATAAAAACGAGTGTCATGTTACCTTGGCACGCCTCTGATCCTCCCACGGTGGTGCGGGGGAGTCCTCCCACGGTGGTGCAGGGGTGTCCTCCCACGGTGGTGCAGGGGAGTCCTCCCACGGTGGTGCAGGGGGATCCTCCCACGGTGGTGCAGGGGAGTCCTCCCACGGTGGTGCAGGGGAGTCCTCCCACGGTGGTGCGGGGGAGTCCTCCCACGGTGGTGCAGGTGAGTCCTCCCACGGTGGTGCAGGGGAGTCCTCCCACGGTGGTGCAGGGGAGTCCTCCCACGGTGGTGCAGGGGAGTCCTCCCACGGTGGTGCAGGGGAGTCCTCCCACGGTGGTGCAGGAGAGTCCTCCCACGGTGGTGCAGGGGAGTCCTCCCACGGTGGTGCAGGGGGGTCCTCCCACGGTGGTGCAGGGGAGTCCTCCCACGGTGGTGCAGGGGAGTCCTCCCACGGTGGTGCAGGGGGGTCCTCCCACGGTGGTGCAGGGGGGTCCTCCCACGGTGGTGCAGGGGGGTCCTCCCACGGTGGTGCAGGGGAGTCCTCCCACGGTGGTGCAGGGGAGTCCTCCCACGGTGGTGCAGGGGAGTCCTCCCACGGTGGTGCAGGGGAGTCCTCCCACGGTGGTGCAGGGGGTCCTCCCACGGTGGTGCAGGGGAGTCCTCCCACGGTGGTGCAGGGGAGTCCTCCCACGGTGGTGCAGGGGAGTCCTCCCACGGTGGTGCAGGGGAGTCCTCCCACGGTGGTGCAGGGGAGTCCTCCCACGGTGGTGCAGGGGAGTCCTCCCACGGTGGTGCAGGGGAGTCCTCCCACGGTGGTGCGGGGAGTCCTCCCACGGTGGTGCAGGGGAGTCCTCCCACGGTGGTGCAGGGAGTCCTCCCACGGTGGTGCAGGGAGTCCTCCCACGGTGGTGCAGGGGAGTCCTCCACGGTGGTGCAGGGGAGTCCTCCCACGGTGGTGCAGGAGAGTCCTCCCACGGTGTGCAGGGGAGTCCTCCCACGGTGGTGCAGGGGAGTCCTCCCACGGTGGTGCAGGGGAGTCCTCCCACGGTGGTGCAGGGGAGTCCTCCCACGGTGGTGCAGGGGGGTCCTCCCACGGTGGTGCAGGGGAGTCCTCCCACGGTGGTGCAGGGGAGTCCTCCCACGGTGGTGCAGGGGAGTCCTCCCACGGTGGTGCAGGGGAG
>WNGS01009280.1:12500-14955 GCA_020271785.1 Procambarus virginalis
GGTGTGGAGTGAGGGTGTGGAGCGAGGGTGTGGAGTGAGGGTGTGGAGCGAGGGTGTGGAGTGAGGGTGTGGAGCGAGGGTGTGGAGTGAGGGTGTGGAGCGAGGGTGTGGAGTGAGGGTGTGGAGTGAGGGTGTGGAGCGAGGGTGTGGAGTGAGGGTGTGGAGCGAGGGTGTGGAGCGAGGGTGTGGAGCGAGGGTGTGGAGCGAGGGTGTGGAGCGAGGGTGTGGAGTGAGGGTGTGGAGTGAGGGTGTGGAGCGAGGGTGTGGAGCGAGGGTGTGGAGCGAGGGTGTGGAGCGAGGGTGTGGAGTGAGGGTGTGGAGCGAGGGTGTGGAGTGAGGGTGTGGAGCGAGGGTGTGGAGCGAGGGTGTGGAGCGAGGGTGTGGAGCGAGGGTGTGGAGCGAGGGTGTGGAGCGAGGGTGTGCAGCGAGGGTGTGCAGCGAGGGTGTGGAGCGAGGGTGTGCAGCGAGGGTGTGGAGCGAGGGTGTGGAGCGAGGGTGTGCAGCGAGGGTGTGCAGCGAGGGTGTGGAGCGAGGGTGTGGAGCGAGGGTGTGGAGCGAGGGTGTGCAGCGAGGGTGTGGAGCGAGGGTGTGGAGCGAGGGTGTGGAGCGAGGGTGTGGAGCGAGGGTGTGGAGCGAGGGTGTGGAGCGAGGGTGTGGAGCGAGGGTGTGCAGCGAGGGTGTGGAGCGAGGGTGTGGAGCGAGGGTGTGGAGCGAGGGTGTGCAGCGAGGGTGTGCAGCGAGGGTGTGGAGCGAGGGTGTGGAGCGAGGGTGTGGAGCGAGGGTGTGGAGCGAGGGTGTGGAGCGAGGGTGTGCAGCGAGGGTGTGCAGCGAGGGTGTGCAGCGAGGGTGTGGAGCGAGGGTGTGGAGCGAGGGTGTGGAGCGAGGGTGTGGAGCGAGGGTGTGGAGCGAGGGTGTGCAGCGAGGGTGTGCAGCGAGGGTGTGGAGCGAGGGTGTGGAGCGAGGGTGTGCAGCGAGGGTGTGCAGCGAGGGTGTGGAGCGAGGGTGTGGAGCGAGGGTGTGGAGCGAGGGTGTGCAGCGAGGGTGTGCAGCGAGGGTGTGGAGCGAGGGTGTGGAGCGAGGGTGTGCAGCGAGGGTGTGGAGCGAGGGTGTGGAGCGAGGGTGTGCAGCGAGGGTGTGCAGCGAGGGTGTGGAGCGAGGGTGTGGAGCGAGGGTGTGCAGCGAGGGTGTGCAGCGAGGGTGTGCAGCGAGGGTGTGGAGCGAGGGTGTGCAGCGAGGGTGTGGAGCGAGGGTGTGGAGCGAGGGTGTGGAGCGAGGGTGTGGAGCGAGGGTGTGGAGCGAGGGTGTGCAGCGAGGGTGTGCAGCGAGGGTGTGGAGCGAGGGTGTGGAGCGAGGGTGTGGAGCGAGGGTGTGGAGCGAGGGTGTGGAGCGAGGGTGTGGAGCGAGGGTGTGCAGCGAGGGTGTGCAGCGAGGGTGTGGAGCGAGGGTGTGGAGCGAGGGTGTGCAGCGAGGGTGTGCAGCGAGGGTGTGGAGCGAGGGTGTGGAGCGAGGGTGTGGAGCGAGGGTGTGCAGCGAGGGTGTGCAGCGAGGGTGTGGAGCGAGGGTGTGCAGCGAGGGTGTGGAGCGAGGGTGTGGAGCGAGGGTGTGCAGCGAGGGTGTGCAGCGAGGGTGTGGAGCGAGGGTGTGCAGCGAGGGTGTGCAGCGAGGGTGTGCAGCGAGGGTGTGGAGCGAGGGTGTGCAGCGAGGGTGTGCAGCGAGGGTGTGGAGCGAGGGTGTGGAGTGAGGGTGTGCAGCGAGGGTGTGCAGCGAGGGTGTGGAGCGAGGGTGTGCAGCGAGGGTGTGGAGCGAGGGTGTGGAGCGAGGGTGTGGAGCGAGGGTGTGCAGCGAGGGTGTGGAGCGAGGGTGTGGAGTGAGGGTGTGCAGCGAGGGTGTGGAGCGAGGGTGTGCAGCGAGGGTGTGAAGCGAGGGTGTGGAGCGAGGGTGTGGAGCGAGGGTGTGGAGCGAGGGTGTGGAGCGAGGGTGTGGAGCGAGGTGTGCAGCGAGGGTGTGGAGCGAGGGTGTGGAGCGAGGGTGTGGAGCGAGGGTGTGCAGCGAGGGTGTGCAGCGAGGGTGTGCAGCGAGGGTGTGGAGCGAGGGTGTGGAGCGAGGGTGTGCAGCGAGGGTGTGCAGCGAGGGTGTGGAGCGAGGGTGTGCAGCGAGGGTGTGGAGCGAGGGTGTGGAGCGAGGGTGTGGAGCGAGGGTGTGCAGCGAGGGTGTGCAGCGAGGGTGTGCAGCGAGGGTGTGGAGCGAGGGTGTGGAGCGAGGGTGTGCAGCGAGGGTGTGCAGCGAGGGTGTGGAGCGAGGGTGTGCAGCGAGGGTGTGGAGCGAGGGTGTGGAGCGAGGGTGTGGAGCGAGGGTGTGCAGCGAGGGTGTGGAGCGAGGGTGTGGAGTGAGGGTGTGCAGCGAGGGTGTGGAGCGAGACCTCATTCTGCAGAGGAGTTATATTGCTATGATAATT
>WNGS01009281.1:18213-30045 GCA_020271785.1 Procambarus virginalis
ATATATATATATATATATATATATATATATATATATATATATATATATATTGTCTAGTAAGATTGAAAATATTATACAGTGCTGAGTTTGTAGTACTACAAACATATTACTACACCTTTTCATTATACTTTAACAATAATGAGCAGCATTATATATTGGTAACTTGAATAATTACCTCCCAACTTTGTTTTAACGATACAGCTTCTTGTTGCCATCAATATGTACAGCCACAGGTGTTGTATCACATACAGTACACTCATTGTCAGATTCTCCTTTTATTCTCTCGAGTTCATGCTGATGGAAATACCATTCAAAGAAGATTCTTTTTGTTGTCTCAAAATTGATGGGACCATGCTAGGATGTAAAATGCGTGTTAAGCAAAAGTAAGTAGTCATCAAAAGAAGGTGCCAAGCTGTGGAATGTTAAGCAACAGACTATAAATACCTGCAGGAAATGAAAATATACTTACATAAGCATTACATAAAAAGAGAAATTGTTAATGATTGGTATTCTATTTCCATTTGACACTATGACAATAATAATTACAATGCATTTGCTTAGTAACAAACTTAGTTTATATTAGTTTATACACCAATTTAATACTTGCACTATTAAAACAGTAATGGTATGAAAACTTACACGCCCTCGAGAAGCACCAAATAATTCCAGTGAACTAACTAATGCCTGAAGAGAAGTTCCAGACTGCTTCTCTTGAGAAAATGCCAGGAATCCAGTAGATTTATGCTGTAGAAAGTGCTACTATTTCTTCCTGTTGAATAAAAACCAGACTGGTGCATGGTTTTTCCAAGTTCTTCATCTACATATCCGCACTTAAACTATTGCTGTATACAGATCATACCTGCCCCCTCCAAAAAAATAAAAAAAGATTAAAGTAAAACAATGTTATCTGGCAAGGGAATCAAGTGTGGCTATCAATATATGTGTAAACCCACCCATAAGAAATTCTCTGCATTGTTTATGTTATTTCAAATTATTTATTTGATTTGAATTTGAATGTTATATAATGTTATATAAATTACATGAATTAAATACACTTTTAAAACACACCTTGGTTCAGGATAGAAATGGGAGTAAATGAAACAGACTACAGGTAAACTACAGGTATTTGAATCTGAACAAACAGTTTGTGTTGGGTCTAAAGGCTCGAAGAACCAATTTTTCAAGCACAATCGCTGGTGGAAAGGCATTACAAAATGCTGCTGCTGGTCGCATTTATGACACTAAAAATGAAAGCAGTCTTGACATTTTATGTTTGCCTCACAACTTCTATTTGTATGACCAGGGCGGGAGAGGTAGCTGAACAGGGAGAGAGAGGAAGCAAAACATGGTGGGAGAGGCAGCTGGTCAGGCGGGGAGAGGATGCAGGACATGGTAGGAGAGACAGCAGGACCGGGTGGGAGAGGCAGCAGGACAGGGTGGAAGAGGCAGCAGGGTAGGGTGGGAGAGGCAGAAGGACAGGTTGGGAGAGGCAGTAGGACAGGAGCGGGAGAAACAGCAGGACGGGGGCGTGAGAGGCAGCAGGACAGGGTGGGAGAGGAAGCAGAACATAAGAACATAAGATGAACATAAGAATGAAGGTAACTGCAGAAGGACCATCGGCCCATACTTGGCAGCTCCTTTTTATATCAACTCAATCTCATTCTTATATATGTCTAACCTACGCTTGAAACAATCAGGGGAGCCTAGTTCTATTATGTTACACGGTAATTGGTTGCACAAATCAACAACGCTGTTACCGAACCAGTATTTACCCCATCTTTTTCCTAAATCTTAACTTATACAATATATACCCATTGTTTCGTGTTCTGTCTTGTGTTGATACTTTTAATTCCCTATTACTATCCCCTCTGTCATGTCCATTAATCCACTTGTACACCTCTATCATGTATCCCCTAACTCTTCGCCTTTCTAGCGAATGTAATTTTAGGTTTGTCAATCTTTTCTCATATGACAGGTTTCTAATTTGGAGGATTAACTTTGTCATCCTACGCTGGATGCGTTCTAGTGAATTTATATCCATTCTATAGTACGGCGACCAAAACTGAACTGCATACTCTAAATGGGGCCAAACCAGAGCACGATATAGCTGAAGAACAACACCAGGTGTCTTATTACTAACTATTTGATAAATAAATCACAATATCCTATTTGCCTTATTAAAAACACTTCAGGATTAATTTGTTGGTTTTAAATTCTTTCTAATCTTATGTCTCAGATCCCTTTTGCAATCCGACCTCGCAATCTCAATACGATCTAGTTTGTATCTTGTAACTCTATCATCATTACCTAGCGTCAAAACATTTCATTTGTCAGCATTAAACTGCATCTGCTATCTGATCTTTCAAATGATCATTTCAAATCCCTATTTTGATCGCCTTGAAGTGATAGTGAATATTTTTCAGTGTTTATTACCCCTCCTGATTTTATGCCCTATTCTAACTTAATATAGCACCCCCAATACCGTGAGACTCTAATTTTTTAATTAGTCTTTCTTGTGGCACTATATCAATAGCTTTGCTAAAGTCAAGGTCCACAATATCCCAAACCTTACCACAATCAACTGCCTCAACTATGCTGGAATAAAATGATGGCAAATTTGTTAAACTCAAAAGGCCATTTGTGAAATCCTGTTGTGAATCATTTGTTAATTTATGTTTTTCAAGATGAAGACGAATGGTATTTACAATTATCGATTCAAGCAACTTTCCCAAAATAGACGTTAAGCTAATTGGCCGATAGTTTAATGCAAGTGATCTATCTCTTTTCATGAAAATTGGTACCACATTAGCAACCTTCCACGATGCTGGCACTCTGCCTGACTCTGATGATTTATTAAATATGGTAGACAATGGCTCGCAAAGCTCCTCTTTGCATTCTTTAAGCACCCTGGCAAACACTGCCTCCGGCCCTAGAAATATGTTTGGCTTGAGTTTCACTATTTGTTTAATAACATCCTCCTTGGTAACTGCTAAACTAGTCAACATGTCCTCTTCCCCACCCACATAGACTTGTTCGGCTGAAGGCATAATGTTAAGTTCCTCTTCAGTAATTAGAGAGATAAAATATTTATTAAAAATATTACTCATCTCTTAGTCATTATCCAACCCGTCCTCGCAAATTCGAATAGTCAATATTGACTTATTAAATAAGTGCATAGGTTACATACTTAACATAATAGTTTCTCTTGAAAATCTTCATAGAAAACACCGACCTTGCCTAACCTACTTAGTATGTTAAGATAAGCATCTTATTGCTTCGTAATTACAATTATTACCTAACCTATACCTATAATAGGTTAAGTAACAATTATAATTACGAAGCTATAAGATGCTTATTTTAACATACTAAGTAGGTTAGGTAAGGTCGGTGTTTTCTATGAAGCTTTTCAAGGGAAACTATTATGTTTAGTATGTCACCTATGCAGGTAACTAATAAGTCAATATTGAATACACGAATTGGCGAGGACGGGTTGCATTATCAATTATCTGACCTGTCTCAGTTTTTAATGGACCTATCGTTTCCCTAACCTTTGTTCGATATAACTGAAAAAACCCTTTATGATTTGCCTTTGCTTGCCCTGCTATGCGAGCTTCATAGTTTCTTTTTGCCCTCCTTATTTCTTTTTTTAACATTCCTAACCAGTTGGACGAATTCTTGTTCTAAACTGACTTCCCCATTCTTGATCCTTTTGTACCAAGCTCTATTTCTATCTATAATGTTCTTCAGATCCTTTGTTATCCTTAACGGGTCATTATTATTCGATCTATTCAATTTGTATGGTATACTACGATCCTGTGTTTTGCTTAGAACATTTTTTAATCTATATATATAAAAATGTAAATGTTCGTTTGTTCAAAATCTCTAATCTCCGAAGGTTCTACTCCGATTACTTTGAAATTCATTGAAACATTGAAACTCTTACGTGCAACATTTCCAAAGCATCCGGCATGGGAAAAGTATTGTAGAAAGGCAAACTTATTGTTTGGGATGAATGTACAATGACCCACAAAAAATCACTCGAGGCTCTTGATCGATCATTGCAAGATTTGCGTGGAAACATCAGACCATTTGGGAACGCATTAATATTGCTTGCAGGAAATTTCAGGCGAATATTACCTGTAATTACTCGATCGACGCCAGCGGACGAAATAAATGCTTGCCTGAAATACTCTGCTTTGTGGCTCCACATAAAGACGTTAAAACTAACTACAAATATGCGTGTCCAGCTGTAAAACGATCCATCAGCTGAGATATTCTCACATCAATTTCTGGAAATTGGGAACGGAAACGTGCCGGTTGATCTGACCTCAGGACGAATTTCATTGTCTCATAATTTCTAAAATTTAGTGATGTCAATTTTTTTTTTTTGAGGAAGGTATTGCCCTTTATTCAAACCAATTATAACAATCACGATTGGCTGAATGAACAAGCTATTCTTGCGGCAAAGAACAAAGACGTCTACGAACTTAACAATATTATTCAGTCTAACATTTAAAGCGAGGCAGTCACATACAAGTCCGTGGACACTGTTGAGGAAGCAGATGAAGCGGGTAATTATCCAACAGAATTTTTGAATTCACTCGATCTGCCAGGGATACCACCACACGTACTGCAACTAAAAATCGGTTTGCCAATAATCATGTTGCGAAATATCAACAATCCAGAGCTTTGCAACGGCACACGGCTTACAGTAAAAAAATATAATCAGCAACGTCGCAACAGCAGCAATCATGACAGGACCTTTCAAAGGTGAAGATGTCCTCATTTCTCGCAGCATTACTATGATTCCAACAGATATACCATTTCAGTTTAAGATAATGTTATTTCCAATTTGATTGGCATTTGCAATCACCATTAATTTAACAAAGGTCAATGCTAATCTTTAGAATTATGCTGTTTATATCTAGACACGGATTGCTTCTCACATGGACAATTATATGTTGCGTGTTCAAGAGTCCGCAAACCAGACAATCTCTATATCTCCACAGACAATGGAATAACAAAAAATACTGTATACCCACAAGCATTGTAAAATTAATCATATTAAAAACGTGCACTTTCTCTTTTCATCCTTTTCCATTTAACCAGACTGAGCCACAGCAACGCGTGGCATGTACAGCTAGTAATTATATTTTGAATCCACATCGAAATCCCGTTTTAAATCACCCATGACCGGGATCACGTCTCGCTCCAAGATCAGTCCACACCCCAGGCCTAGGACTTTCCAATCTATTTCATCCAAAAAAAATCTTAGGCCATTAAAATAAGTTTTTCGAAAATCTGGCACTTTAACAGAAATTTCTCCTACTAATCTATTTCATTCTATGCTAAATCTGATTTCTCTGTGATCACTCTTCCCTATCTCACTCTAGGGAAACGCAAATTAATGACTCCTTATTTCAATGTCATTAATTTGCATTTTCCTCTTAGTTAACACTAAGTCTAAAAATCTTATTTTTACACGTTAGTTCCTTAATGTGTTGCTTAAGGAAGCAATCTTCAATTAATTCTAGAAAATCTACTGTTTCATCATTCCCCATTCTGTTAAACCAGTTTATTCCACTAAATTAGAGTCACTTATGACACAAATACTGCTTGACCCAGATGCTCTAGATATTTCATCCCATAGGTGCTTTGTTTCCATTTTGTCAAGTTTGGTGGCTAATATATAACTCTCATTATAATATTTGTAGCTTTTTCGTTTAATTCTAGCCCCATAGTTTTTGTGTATAGCTCAGTTTTGATTCTCTCTTTGAGACTATATTTGAATTTTTCCCTTACATATATGTCTTATCCCCCTCCTCGTCTAATATATCTATATGTGTGAAATAGTTTTTAACTCCATTTATTTGATACTAGATGTTCCCGGCCACGAGTTGCTGTGGCACAGTGACGCATGTGTGTTGCTGAGCCACTGCAACCTTCCCCTTTCTCTCAGTCCTCCCCACGATTCTCCCTCTCCCCGTCCCCTCGTTCTCCCAACCATTCCTCACTCCCCCATCCTCTCGTCCTCCCAAGCATTCCCTACTCCCCCGTCCCCCTCATCCTCCCTACCATTCCCCCTCCCCCATCCCCTCGTCCTCCCCATCATCCCCCACTCCCCTGTCCTCTTGACCTCCCCACCATTCTCCATTCCCCTGTCCCCTCATCCCCACCATCCCCAACTACCCCTCTCCCTCGTCCTCCCCTACCATTACCCACTCCCCTGTCCCCTCGTCCACCCCACCATCCCCCACTCCCATCCCCCTCTTCCTCCCCCACCATTCCGTACTCTCTCGTCCGATCCATTCCCAAATGATCTGATGTTCCCCTCAGAAAATTGGGAACATCAAATGATCTGATGTTCCCATCACGGAAATAGAAGAAAAACAGTTAAAAGACGAAATGAAAAACAATGAAAAAATAAAAAAAATAAACTATATTCACGAAGTGAATCGTATGGTAAACAATACAGCTCAATTCCAATACACTGTCACAAAATCATTAAATCAAAATGAAATTAAATCGAAATCTATGAAAATTCAATTTATCAATGAAATCAGAATTACTGAAATGGAGTCATAACATATTTAGTACAGCCTGTGTTGCTCCTGCGTGCAACAGATTTCACTATTTTTCCAAAAAAGCATGTTTTTACCTGTCACAGGTGTGGTAGCTATACTTAAATTCACAAAATGAATATAGTTTTCTAAAAACACAGCTCAATTCCAATGCAATGTCACACAAAATAATTATATCAAAATGAAAATAAATCAAAATCAAGAAAAAATCAATTTGTCAATTTAATCGGAAATATTGAAATGGAATCATAACATATATAGTATATCGTGTGTTGGTCTCAAATGCAACAGATGGTTCTGTTTCTTAAAAAACAAATGTTTTTACATGTCACAGGTGTGGCATCTATACATATACTCACGAAATGAGGGGTAGGGTAAACAACACAGCTCAATTCCAACACAATGTCACACAAAATAATTAAATCAAAATGTTAGTAAGTCAAAATTTATGTAAATAAAATTTATCAATGCAATCGGAAACATTGAAATGTAATCATAACATATTTAGTATAGCATGTGTTCCTCTTACGTTCAACAGAACGTTCTGTTTAAAAAAAAACGCATTTTCTTCCTGTAACAGGTGAGGTATGTATATAGCATGTATATAAAAACATGTGCCTTTTTGAATGCAACGTTGAATCAAAATTTCAAAGCAATCCGTAAAGAAGTTTCGAAGATTTCCCTTACATGAGAAACACATGAAAAACACAGTTTTTTTAAAGTATGTTTTCCCGTAACAGTCCTGACATCTAAATAGAATGTATATAAAAACCCGCTCGGATGCGATTGGAACGCCGTGTGAAAATTTCAAAGCAATCGGCGAAGAATTTCGGATATTAGCGATTTTGAAGAAACGAACATTTACATTTTTATTCATATAGATTCAGCTAATAGTTACCCTGTCCTGCTGGCCTCTCCCACCCTGTCCTGGTGCCTCTCCCACCGTGTCCTGTTGCCTCCCTCGCCTTGTTCTGCTGCCTCTCCCCACCCTGTTCCCTGCTGCCTCTTCCCACCCTGTCCTGGTGCCTCTCCCACCGTGTCCTGCTGCCTCTCCCCACCGTGGTCCTGTTGCCTCCCTCGCCTTGTTCTGCTGCCTCTCCCGCCCTGTCCTACTGCCTCTCCCGCACTGTCCTACTGCCTCTAGCCTCCCACCCCCGGTCCTGACTGCCTCTCCCACCCGGTGCCTGCTTGCCATCTTCCTCACCCGTTCCCTGCTGCCATTCCCACCCCCCCTGTCCCTGATTCCTCTCCCGCTCTGTCCTGCTGCCTCTCCCGCCCTGTCCTGCTGCCTCTCTCGCCCCTGTCCTACTGCCTCTCCTCTCCGCCCCGGTCCTACTGCCTCTCCCGCCCTGTCCTACTGCCTCTCCCACCATGTCCTGCTGCCTCTCCCACCTTGTCCTGCTGCCTCTCCCGCCCTGTCCTGCTGGTTCTCCAACCCGGTCCTGCTGCCTCTCCCACCCTTGTTCTAGCTGCCTCTCCCGCCCTGTCCTGCTGGTTCTCCCACCCTTGTCTTGCTGCCTCGCCCACCCTGTCCTGCAGCTTCTCCCACCCTGTCCTGCTGCCCTCTCCCACCCTCTCCGGCTGCGTTTCTCGGCCTTTGTCCTAATGCCTCTTCCACTCTGTCCGGCTGCTTCTACCACCCTGTCCTGGATCCTCTCCCTCCCTTCTCCTGCTCCTGCCGTGCCTATATATCTATTATCGATTCTTATATATGGTATATTGTTACAACATGAATGATATTATGGCTGGAAATGGGAACAAACGCATTATTTGTATCAGTGCTGGTGGAAATGATGTAGTACGAGTTAGGAGTGAGGCACTGATACAGAGGTTTAAGACAGCTATTGAATTAGTTAGGAGCAAGTGAGATCCCGATCGTATGTGGCAGTCTGCCCAAGAAAGGAGTTGGAAATGAATGTTGTCGAGGGGACTTGGTGTCAGTTGTAGCTGGGCAAATATTGCAAATCAAAAGCAATATCATTCATAGACTACTGGGAACATTTCTATGGAAGGAATGACATGTATGCTAGAGTTAAGGACTAACCTACAGGTAACTATCCACAGTCTCTGTACCTAAAGCCTGCTAATTCCACTGACGTTAATGAGATAATCTACTTTCCATTAAAACCAAGTCTAGTGCCCTTGAGGAGATACCAACATTATTTACAAAAAAGCCTCCAGATCCTTAGCCCCTGCAATTGCATTGCTCTTCAACAAGTCACTTAAACTCCCAACCTTTCCAGATATCCTAAGAAAAGCGAGAGTACCCCCTGTCCACAAATGTGGTGATCTCACAGATATTAACAACTACAGACCTATATCAATCCTGCCTAGCTTATCAAAATTTTTTTAAAACTAATCTACAAGCATCTTTACTCTTATCTAGCCAAACCCACTATACTTAGCTCTTGCCAATATGGTTTCAGACCCAAAAAAAGCACTAACGATGCATTATTAGTATGATTAACTTAATTCTTGCAGCTCTTGATAAAAATGAGTTCCCTGTTGGGTTATTTGCGGACCTGCGTAAGGCTTTTGACACTGTCAACCACCAAAACCTTCTTCTTAAATTACATAATTATGTAGTCAGAGGACACTACCCTGCAATACCTCAAATTTTGCCTTACTGACAGGCTCCAGTATGTTTCTGTGAAAATTCAATTTCTCCCACCCTACCCATCAACATTGGTGTTCGTCAGGGTAGCATACTTGGCCCCTCTCCTTTTTCCTCATCTTCATTAATGACCTTCCAAAGCCTCCCAACACCTCAAACCAATTCTTTTTGCTGACGACACAACCTTCATTTACTCCAGTCCTTACCCCTTGCTCTAAATGCCACATTAAATACGGAACTAAATAAGTCCATCTTTGGCTAACTGCCAACAAACTCACCCTTAACATTGATAAAACATTCTATATTTTGTTTGGCAACAAATCCTCTAATCAAAATAAATCTCAAAATAAACAATACCCAAATTTGTAACAAATTAGATGGAAAATTCCATGGCGTTCTCATTGATCACAAGCTGAATTTTCAGGGACACATTCTAAATATATCAAGAAAAGTTTCAAAAACTGTTGGCTTTCTTTCTAAGATCAATATTATGTACCTCGCCCTGCCCTGGTTACTCTCTATTACTCCCTCATCTATTCCTACCTCAACTAGTGTATTTGTGCTTGGGATTCTACTACCCAAAATCATTTAGATCCTCTAATTACTCAACACAAAGCTGTTATTAGGACCAATTCAACTCTGGCCCCAGACATCACTCGGTACCACCCCTTCTCAAATCTCTGAATATGTTAGATATTAAGTCACTTCACTTTCTCTCATGTGTATTATACATATATAAAACGCTGAACTGTAATGCAATCCTGACCTCAAAAGCTCATTGAAGGTGTAACAGAACCCATGAGCACACACCAGAAATAAATACAGTTTTGATATTCCATAGAGTACGACTTAATCAAACTAGAAATGCTCTACAAATCAAGGGGACCCAGAATGTGGAATGACCTTCCCAACCATGTTAAAGACTGTACCTCTCTTAACCAGTTTAAGATAAAAACGAAACTCTACCTAATATATTCCCTGTAACCTACCTTACCCCTCTATTGTCAACCCATGTCTGTTATTTTTTTAAAGGGCCGATTCAGTTATGTAGAAAAGTTGTTCAATGTCAACCAATATTATTTGACTAGTTGTATATGAAAAGTGCTGAAATTGTCCCACGTTTCAGTACTGCAGCGTAAATAGAAAAGATTTTTTTTTTTTTCAACGTTTTTTACACATTTTCAAGTCTACACTTCTTCCACACCGTTTCAGATATAATTATTCTGTGACGCTTTTCTGACACATTAGCATATAATAAATGATTGTGTGTGATTTAGGATTTCCAAAACATCTTTAGTTTTCCTAATACAAATGTTCAAAGTTCCCACCCAAAAAATTATGCAAATATGGCATGTTATTGCTATTAAAAATCAATAAATAGAACTTAGGAAAGTGAATCTTGCACATGTATAGACATGCCCATCTCACTATACTGTGTAATGTTTCAGGTAAATTGACATCAAAAATTATTCAGTTTGTAAACATTTGTGTCACATTGAAAAAAAAAAAAAACAGAAATTGAAGAAGTCTAAGGTTCTAAAATCTGTGGCTCTGAGGTTGACATCAACCAATTTTCTCCAACATTGGCATCCTTAGCAGATAGGTATACGTACAGTAAGGTGTGGAGTTGGCATGCAAAATTGCTGGCCGAAAAAAAAATTTGAAAAAAAAAAATGAAAAAAAAAAAAGAAAAAACTTTATTTTTTTTCTTAAAATTTTGTCCAATTAAACTAATTATAATATTTGTTTAATTATATGCTATTGTGATAGCAAAGAGTCATCAGCTATGATTTCAGTTGACACTGTTTGATTCATAATCGATTTTGACCATTTTGGATAATTTTCACAACTACTTCATTATTTTTTCTCCCCTTTCCTATTTATGCTAGCGATGCTGAAACTTGGACCGAGATTGAAACACTTTCATATAGAACTTGTCCAAAAAAGTTGATATGAAATCGAACGAGTTTTCATTTTTTGCATTTTTGGTGCCAACTTATCTTGATTGGACTGCCCCCCTTAATCAACGTGTTTGCTCGACCTACTGTATTTGTCACTGATTTTTCAGTCATGTTCCCTCTTTTTTATCTTTATTTGTATGTTCTCAAACACATTTTGTATTCTTTTTATAAATCACTTAGTATTAAGTTTTAGATATTAATGTGTTTCTTCCTGCCCGAAACGCATTGCGTAATAGTGGCTTTAGGCGTATGTACTGTACTAGCTCTATGCTATAAATCGATCAATTATGTAAAATTCACTTGTAGGTATGTACCTTACTGAATAAACAGATTTATTATTTATTTTATTTATGCTCGGGATGGGGTACATCTATCTAGGGGCTGGTGGTGGTGTTGTTGCCAACTCGTTGGAACTTGTGGTTGAAGGTGGTTTTGTTTGGGTTAAACCGTTAGTGGCATGGGAAATTAATATGGAGAAAGGAGTGAATAAAAGTATGTGTAATGGCAAAATGAATAGGGAAGGAGAAAGGCCTCAACAATAACAATACACTTAAGGTATATTACACGAACAGTTGGACTTTAAGAAACGAAATAAACAATTTAAATGCTCTTGTCTGCACAGAAATAATAGATATTATTGCCTTTACTGAAACATGATTGAATGTAGAAAACAGAT
>WNGS01009283.1:8287-30883 GCA_020271785.1 Procambarus virginalis
AAACTGCCCCTTACCCTAAGGCGAACAAGGGAGACAGAACACACCGAGCACACAAAGAGCGGGTGAAAACCAAGCAGTAAACGGCCTAGCAGGGGCAGACCCCAAGGAACTTGTGGAAGATGGCCCCAAGTCCCAAGGGCAGTACTTACAGGGCACCTAGGGAAGGGAACCCTAGGCGCATGCAGCCCGAGTACTGGAGAATCACTCCCGGCTCACGCACCACCTAGAAAACAGACACCACACTCTCGGTACAGTGCTGAAACAACCACTGGAGCCAGAGCACATACCTGTGCCTATAGCATCAGCCGAAGAACTGATGGTGGATAGCCGCCGTGGGAGGTCTGGGGCTCCCCCCCTTCCCCTCCAGGGAGGGGGGAGAGCGCAGACAACGGCGCGGTGACGTGTGACGTCATACTTTTTGCTTGTTTTCTGTTAGGGAGTTCTATCCACAGTTCGGCTTTTGGTAGCAATTTTAACCAGAATAGGGTTTGTTTTGAGGCGCTTACCTTTCGGTGCCTGTCCCGGTCGATGGCAGACATAGAATGCTTCCAACCACACGGGGGTTTCTATAGGCCATTGCTCCCCCTTGCCTCTCTCTGAGGGAGCCCGGTTCTGGCCGTGGTCCCCGGTAGGCCTAAGAACTCCATACACATGACTGATGCCAAAGTCTGACATTTGCATATCAGCCTGGGATAGCTCCGGGGAGCCAACGGGGCTCCCCCCAGAAAATATCCAGTTTCTGACCAAATCTCACCATTTTTTCAAATAATGTGCACAGCTGTCTGTTCTACAATCCTATTAGAATGGACTTTTCACAAACCCTAAACGTTTGAAGCTATCCTTTTTTTCTAAATTGGGCGCATAATTCAAATGCCACATTGACAATTTTTTTTTACAGTAACTAAACTGAAAACATATATTCTAAATCTATGAAATGAAGATACTATTCTGAGAAGCATATAACACCAAATGAACAATTGGTGAAGTTATATATTTTTGCAGCTGATTTCAAAATCTGAAGTTTTCAATATTCAATTTATAATATTATTTTTTTCTTAATTTCAAGTTATGTTTGTGATCATTTAGACAAAGTTGCAGGATTTGCTAGTATGCACAAAATTTGGAAAGCATTAGAGCAAATTTGAAAAACTGAACTTTGCCATCAGGTTCTGTTGTACAGATATGTATGCCATGCACAGCTTAAGCGTCATGAAAGTTTCATCCCAATATTTTCAGAATGTATTTAAACAAAAAAAAATTTAAAAAGAACATTTTGTTGATAAGGAGAAATGCTCCTTTTAACTGGAACTGAGGGATAATGCAGTAATAAAAGATACAAGCACTTGTCCAATGTACAAAGAAGAATAGTAGCAAGAAGTGTCCACAAAGTAGATATGCAGCTGGTGTCTGTATAGCATTGCTGAGAAATACATAATAATACCAATAATAATGAGTATGTTATCATGCTCTATTTTGTTATATATCATAAAAATGCATTGCCTAATGTTAATACAGTGGTACCTTGGAATACGAGCGTCCCTGAATACGAGTTTTTCGGAATACGAGCAGGATTTCCTCGGAAAATGTCTCGGATGCGAGGGTTACCTCGGGACACGAGTTTGTTGATACGCGTCCAGGCTGACCTAGCGCGTGGTGGCCGCGTGGTGGCTGGGCGATCGTCGCCCCTCCGCCCGTCCGCCCCTCAGTTTACCATTGTCTCGCGCTCAGTGACTACCTCTCATCAATTCTTCGCGTGGATTTTCAGTGTATTGTTGGATTTTTGGTGATTTGACTATACAATTTGTTATTTTATATCTCACCATGAGTCCCA
This sequence comes from Procambarus virginalis, assembly GCA_020271785.1. Lineage (NCBI taxonomy): Eukaryota > Metazoa > Arthropoda > Malacostraca > Decapoda > Cambaridae > Procambarus > Procambarus virginalis. Next base: position 10,119 of record WNGS01009283.1, read on the forward strand.
AGAAAGCCAGTGGTAAGGATAAAGGCCAGAAAACCCATGTGAGGATGACAATAGAGGAGAAACAAGAGATAATTCGGAAGCATGAGAACGGTACACGTGTTATTGAACTTTGTAGGCAGTACAACAAAGCCACATCAACAATATGCACTATACTTAAGAAGAAAAATGAGATTATGAGTGCTAAAGTGGCAAAAGGAGTAAGAACAATAACGAAACAAAGACCACAAATACTTGAAGAAGTGGAAAAGTTGTTATTAATTTGGATACACGACAAGGAGTTAAGGGGAGATAGTGTTTCGGAGGCCATTATTTGTGAGAAAGCCAGGGTATTGCACGAAGACCTTCTAAAGAAAACCCCTGGAACGAGTGATGCAGAGACGAAAGAGTTTAAGGCAAGCAGGGGCTGGTTTGAAAAATTTAGGAGGAGGAGTGGTATCCATAGTGTTACAAGGCATGGGGAGGCAGCCAGCGCAGACAAACCAGCCGCTGGACGATTTATTGAGGAATTTAAAGAGTTTGCAGAGGCTGAGGGATACCTACCGCAACAAGTGTTTAATTGTGACGAAACAGGACTGTTTTGGAAAAGAATGCCTAAGAGGACATACATTACCAAGGAGGAAAAATCCTTGCCCGGACACAAGCCTATGAAAGATAGGTTTACGCTTATGTTGTGTTCAAATGCGAGTGGCGATTTGAAAATTAAACCCTTACTAGTGTATCATTCTGAAAATCCAAGGGTTTTCAAACAGTATAAAGTGCAGAAAACCCATTTGTGTGTGATGTGGAGGTCTAATAAAAAAGCATGGGTGACTAGGCTTATTTTTTGGAGTGGGTGAATGAAGTGCTGTGCCCTACCATAGAAAAATATCTGCAGGAGAAACATTTGCCACTCAAAGCCGTGCTTCTCCTCGACAATGCTCCTGCTCATCCTCGAGGCTTGCAAGATGATGTGTTGCCCCGATACAATAAATTCCTCACAGTTAAATTCCTTCCTCCTAACACCACTTCTTTAATTCAGCCTATGGACCAGAAAATCATAGCGAATTTTAAGAAACTTTATGAAAGGGCACTTTTCCGAAAATGTTTTGAAGTGACTGAAGCCACAAACCTCACCCTCAAAGAGTTCTGGAAAGACCATTTTAACATTTGTAGTGCTTTAAAACTCGTTGACAAAGCCTGGCAAGAACTGACTCAAAGAACCCTGATCTCTGGCTGGAGAAAATTGTGGCCTGAATGTGTGAGAGAATTAGACTTTGAGGGGTTTGAGCCTATAAATGATGCGCCTATTGTTGAGGAAATTGTTACTCTAGGCCAGCAAATGGGCTTGGAATTGGATAGTGATGATGTGGAGGAGTTGGTGGAAGAACACAACGAAGAACTGACCACCGAAGAACTCCAAGCCCTTCAACAGGAACAGCAAGACAACGCAGATGAAGATTCTTCAGTGGAGGAGGAGGAGGCAGCAGCGGATGTCCCTTCTGCAGTATTGAAGAAGGTGTGTCAGATGTGGGAAGAGATTCAAACAATTGTTGAAAAGACTCACCCAGAGAAAGCTGTAGTAGGCCGTTGCCTTAATCTTTTCAATGACAATGTGTTGCCTTACTACAGAGAGAGCTTGCGAAGAAGGGAAAAGCAAGCTTCCATGGACAGATATCTGGTGAGAAAATCGAGCAGTGAGCCTCAGCCAGGACCTAGTGGCACTCAGATAAAACGTCCCAGGGAGTGCACACCTGAAAGGTCCTCATTGCCTGATGTGATAATGGAAGGGGACTCCCCTTCCAAACAGTAACTCCTCTCCTCCTCCCCTCTCCTCACCATCTTCCATACGCCTACAGCATTCATCAGCAAGGTAAGTAATAACTTGAACATAGTTTTGTAGGTTTATTTAGATGAATTAGGTATAAAAATTTAGTTTGATATGGGGTTTCTGGGGTAGTCAGGAACGGATTAATTCATTTCCCATTATTTCTTATGGGGAAATTCGCTTCAGAATACGAGTTTTCGGAATACGAGGCGTCTCCAGGAACCAATTAAACTCTTAAACCGAGGTACCACTGTATATGTTACTTTCACAAATGTCCAATTTTTTTTTTTGGGGGGGGAGGAGATTTGTTTTTTCTCCTTTGTTTATTATCAGATTTTGTTGTAACCTCTACATCCTGGAGAGTGCATACCCATCCCTAACTATGTCAAGATAGAATGAAATTGGTCATCAAATAATTCAGTCACAACTGGCAGAACTTGAGACTGAATTTTTTCACTGAGTTTTTCAGATTTCAAATTCTATTTTCTTTGTATCTTTAGGCGGTTTTGATGATTAGGGACCAGATTAGGGCTTTATAACTAATTTTTGTACAGAATACATTTTCATCCCTTAATTAAATCCATAGTTAATAAATATATTTTGTTTCTTGGGGGGGGGGGAGGGGTATTTTTTCTTGACATCATTACAACACATATTGACCTACAAGTTTCACATATTCGAATACGAATGCCAAACAACCTTTAATAAATAATAAAATAAATAAATAAATAAATAAATAAATAAATGTTTATTTAGGTAAGGTATATACATTCAAGAGATAATACAAAGAATGATTGATTTATAGATAGAGCTAGTACATACAATGCCTAAAGCCACTATTACGCAAAGCGTTTCGGGCATGAAAAACTTAAATGACTAAGGCTTAATACTAACAGAGCATAAGGATTAAAATGAGTTGAGAACAAAAAAATTTTTTCTTGACATCGGTATTTTTTCTTGACATCATTACAACACATATTGACCTACAAGTTTCACATATTCGAATACGAATGCCAAACAACCTTTAATAAATAATAAAATAAATAAATAAATAAATAAATAAATGTTTATTTAGGTAAGGTATATACATTCAAGAGATAATACAAAGAATGATTGATTTATAGATAGAGCTAGTACATACAATGCCTAAAGCCACTATTACGCAAAGCGTTTCGGGCATGAAAAACTTAAATGACTAAGGCTTAATACTAACAGAGCATAAGGATTAAAATGAGTTGAGAACAAAAAAAAAACAGTTAAGAAGGGGGGAACATGGCTGAAAAAGCAGCACAAATACAATTCGGTCGACAAAACAGCGTCACTTAAAACAAAAACAGACATTGGTTGACAATAGAGGGGTAAGGCAGGTTACAGGGAATTTATTAGGTATAGCTTCGTTTTTCTCTTAAACTGGTTGAGAGAGGTACAGTCTTTAATATGGTTGGGAAGGTCATTCCACATCCTGGGTCCCTTGATTTGTAAAGCATTTCTAGTTTGATTAAGTCATACTCTAGGAATATCAAAACTGTATTTATTTCTGGTGTGGTGCCTATGGGTTCTGTTACAACCTTCTATGAAGCTTTTGAGGTCAGGGTTGGCATTACAGTTCAGCATTTTATATATGTATAATACACATGAGAGAATGTGCAGTGACTTAATATCTAACATATTCAGAGATTTGAGTAGGGGTACCGAATGATGTCTGGGGCCAGAGTTGGATATTGTCCTAATAGCAGCTTTGTGTTGAGTGATTAGAGGACGTAAATGATTTTGGGTAGTAGAACCCCAAGCACAAATACCATAGTTGAGATATGGATAGATGAGGGAGTAATAGAGAGTCACCAGTGCAGGGCGGGGTACATAATATCTGATCTTAGAAAGAATGCCAACAGTTTTTGAAACTTTTTTTGATATATTTAGAATGTGTCCCAGGAAATTCAGCTTGTGGTCAATGAGAATGCCAAGGAATTTGCCATCTAATTTGTTACAAATTTGGGTATTGTTTATTTTGAGATTTATTTGATTAGAGGATTTGTTGCCAAACAGAATATAAAAAGTTTTGTCAATGTTAAGGGTGAGCTTGTTGGCAGTTAGCCAAAGATGGACTTTCTCTAGCTCAGTATTCACTGTGGCATTTAGAGCAAGGGGGTCAGGACTTTAGTAAATGAAGGTTGTGTCGTCAGCAAATAGAATTGGTTTGAGGTGTTGGGAGGCATTTGGAAGGTCATAAATGTAGATGAGAAAGAGAGGGCCAAGTATGCTGCCCTGAGGAACACCAATGTTGATGGGTAGGGTGGGAGAAATTGAAATCATATAAGTAAATTAATGAATAAGAACTAAATTATTCATTGTCGATAACTTCAACTTCAATTACATATATTCTAAATCAATGAAAAAGATCATATACTATTCTAAGAGCATAATAACACCAAATGAACAATTGTTGATAGTTCATATTTTTGCACCTGATCTCAATATCTAAAGTTTTTAATATTCAATTTTATAATTATTTTTTATTTTCTTATTTTTCAAGTTATGTTTGTGATCATTTAGACAAAGTTGCAGGATTTGCTAGTATGCACAAAAAATTCGAAAGCATTAGAGCAAATTTGAGAAACTGAACTTTGCCATCAGGTCCTATCGTATATGCTCCCGAAATATGGCGTATATGGTCCCGAAACGCTATGCATAGTAGTGGCTTTACAAGAATGGTAATTTAACTAAATTTCTATATTCTCTGTTAACCCCCCAATATATCTTCTTGTAAATAAATAAATAAATAAATAAATAAATAAATAAATAAATAAATAAATATATGTATGCCATGCACAGCATAAGATTAATACAGAACTGTACTGTATAAAATGTATAAAACTTCAAACTAACAATAATAATACTTTAAATAAAACAATTTGTAAGTTGATTCTATTAGAAATGCAGCTGAAAGACTTGCTGTGAAGTTAAACATAGACAATTTCAAGGCTAGCACTGAATAGGTATGTCGATTTAAAGAGAGGTAATGCATCATTAACAAAAAAATTTGTGGCGAGGCATTAAGTGCAGATGTTGGAAGGACTAATGCATATAAGCATAAACTTTCTCAGCACATGATATCTAATAATCTAAGCTGGTTTTAAGTGTACAAAGCAGATGAAACAGGCTTTAACTGAAAGATATGTATATGATATGATATATGATATTTAACTGAAACTATATATTATGAAAGATATTGTAAAGAAGCTCACAACAAAGAAACATACTAAGATTCAAAAGTTTTGGTACGGTTTCACAGTAGGCCTACAGGACCAGCACCCAGCACTAGCAAGGACTCACCTTCCGAGGATGCTCAGGCAACTGGACCAGCACCCAGCACTAGAAAGGACTCGCCTTCCTAGGATGCCCAGGCAACTAGACCAGCACCCAGCACTAGCAAGGACTCACCTTTCGAGGATGCCCAGGCAACTGGACCAGCACCCAGCACTAGCAAGGACTCACCTTCCGAGAATGCCCAGGCCACTGGACCAGCACCCAGCAATAGCAAGGACTCACCTTCTGAGGATGCCCAGGCAACTGACCCATCACTAGCAAGGACTCACCTTCCAAGGATGCTCAGGCAACTGGACCAGCACCCAGCACTAGCAAGGACTCACCTTCCAAGGATGCTCAGGCAACTGGACCAGCACCCAGCACTAGCAAGGACTCACCTTCCAAGGATGCTCAGGCAACTGGACCAGCACCCAGCACTAGCAAGGACTCACCTTCCAAGGATGCTCAGGCAACTGGACCAGCACCCAGCACTAGCAAGGACTCACCTTCCAAGGATGCTCAAGCAACTGGACCAGAACCCAGCACTAGCAAGGACTCACCTTCCAAGGATGCTCAAGCAACTGGACCAGAACCCAGCACTAGCAAGGACTCACCTTCCAAGGATGCTCATGCAACTGGACCAGCACCTAGCACTTGCAAGGACTCACCTTCCAAGGATGCTTATGCAACTGGACCAGCACCCAGCACTAGCAAGGACTCACCTTCCAAGGATGCCCAAGCAACTGGACCAGCACCCAGCACTAGCAAGGACAAACCTTCTGAGGATGTCCAGGCAACTGGACCAGCACCCAGCACTAGCCATAACTTACCTGGGAGTACCAATTGAGCTGTACAGCACAGTTCTAATGACATTAAATATACAAAGTGTAGTTTATATGATATAAGTGTACTGCAGTAGTGTGATTCTAGTGGTCTGTACTTTATGTACAGACTGTAGTGTATAATGTACATTTGTTAGAAAAGTTACTGTTCTTTAAACAATTTATATTCATATCATATGAGTGGCACTCTCAGGATATTAAGGCTAACAAAGTTTGCACTACAAAACTCAACTGGTAGGGTAAGTACAGTACTGTAATGTGCAATATCAATTTATTTCATTGCAATTCAAATTCTTTGTTATTTAAATTTTTCAAAAGGCAAATGTGTACTTGCATATGTATTATTAATTTTTTTTTTTTGGGGGGGAAGGGGAATGCTGGGGCCGGATTGATGGAATGAATTCCACACTGGAATGAATCAGCTACGCCCCCATATACTGTAGTTCGTTCAAGCGAGGACACACTGTATTACTCATATAATTTCTACATTCACTGTCTACATTTAATGTCATTTAATTTCATGCATTTCTTTGATAAAGTGTTTACTCGTGTCCTTTATGATCTTGGTTATTTGTAAGTGTTGACCCCATTAACCTTAAATTATAGTATGTTTATATTACTCTATGTTCTGATATGTTCCAAGAAAATGTCATGAGGAGCAGTTCTAAATTACACCTTGTATTTCCATTCTGTAATTAATGTAAATAAACTACTGTACTGTTGCTAGAACTACTGACTCCATAATGTAATAATCTATGCCTGTACTCTGACTATACTCTGTACCTGTAAAGTAAGGCTGTAAAGTACCTGTACACATTTTTTGTCTATTTTACTGTAAATTATCTACTTAAAATTATCTGTTAGCTTAAGGACTTCCCCGAAACTCTATGCGTGCTAATGGCTTTACAAGAATGTAAAATCAACTTCATTTCTATGTTCTCTCTTAACCCCCAATGTACCTTCTTGTATATAAATAAATAAATAAATGCTTGTCATCCTTATGAATCACCTTTGTATTAATTTTTTATTTTCCTTGAACATTCTCATTTTGTTAACTTACTTCTCTTATAGTATTAAGTGTTTTACCCCGTCTCAACATTAAATAAAAATTTTCTATATTGCTATTAATTTTGCCCGAAACACTTTGTGTAATAGTGGCTTCATTAGTACAGTATGTGTAACTGCTGTCCCTTCAATTGAACAATACTCTTATTACACAGAGAAATCACAATAGTGTGATGCATCAAATTTATTTATTTATTTATTTATTTATTTATTTATTTATTTATATACAAGAAGGTACATTGGGTTTGTGAGAATACATAGCATGGTATTTACAATCTTGTAAAGCCACTAGTACGCGCAGCGTTTCGGGCAGGTCCTTAATCTAACAGATAATTTTAAGTAGGTAAATTCTAGCAGAATTAATAAAATGATAACAGATACATTGCAAGAAAGAAAAAAAATGAGATGAGAGAGATTAGTAGGAATATTAAAGCACATTGGTATATTAAAGTTCAGATTGATTGCATTGACAGCTTGATTGGTAATTTAAACGAAGATTAATAGGCACCATACAGCAAATTGAAAGCACATATAAGAAGACAGCAATGATCACAATGGTAAAGTTGTTTGGACTGGGTACATGGAGATTGGGTAGCACTAGATACAGTGCAATTTTAAAGCAATAAGGTAGAAAACTATGAAGATGAAATTAGGTAATTTTTAAGTTTTGTTTTTGAATGATGCAAAAGCTGGACAGCTTTTCAATTCATTACGAGTGAGTTCCATACACTAGGTCCCTTTATTTGCAAAGATTGTTTGCACAGATTAAGTTTGACTCTGGGGATATCAAAGATATACAGTACTTATTTCTGGTGTGGTGATAATGGGTCCTATTGTATCTGTCCAGGGAGAGTTTCAGAACATGATTTGCATTTAAGAACAGGGTTTTGTAAATGTAGTTGACACTAGAGAATGTGTGGAGTGAGATTATGTTTAGCATGTTTAGGGAGTTAAACAAGGGGACTGAGTGTTGTCTGAAAACAGAATTTGTTATTATTCTGATAGCAGATTTTGCTGGGGAATGATGGACCTGAGGTGGTTTGCAGTGGTTGAACCCCATGCACAGATACCATAATTAAGATAGAGATAGATTAGTGTATAATATAGTTAGATGAGAGCAGAGTTAGATACATAGTATCTGATTTTGGAGAGTATACCAACTGTTTTAGAGACTTTCTTAGTTATGTGTTGTATGTAGGTGCTGAAGTCGAGTCTCTTATCTAGGAATAGGCCAAGAAACTTTCCATCATTTTTATTACTAACGTTAACATTGTCTATCTGAAGCTGAATTGCAATTGTAGATTTGCTTCCAAATAAGATGTAGTAGGTCTTGTCTATGTTAAGTGTTAGTTTGTTGGTTGACATCCATAAGTGGACTTTTTTTTAATTCATTATTAACAGCATTATTTAGTGTATGTGTTTTGGGGTTAGAGTAGATGAGGGTAGTATCATCAGCAAACAATGTAGGTTTCAGAATGTTGGTGACATCAGGCAGACCATTGATGTACAGTATATAAGAAATAGGAGAGGTCCCAAGATGCTGCCCAGTGGCACCCCAATGGTTATTGGTAGAGTGGAAGTTATATCGTTGATGGCTACACATTGGTGTCTATCACTAAGATAGGATTGGATATAGTGCAGAGCATGGCCTAGGATTCCATAATGATACAGTTTACATAAGAGGTAGTTGTGATTAACAGTATCAAAGGCCTTTCTCAGGTCAGTGAAGAGTCCAATCGGAAACTCATTTTTGTCAAGGGCTGAGTAAATTATATCAAGGAGACTAATAATTGCGTCGTAAGTACTCTTTTGGGAACGGAAGCCAAACTGACAGGAGCCAAGTATGTCGAATTTTACGAGGTAGGAGTACAGCTGTTTGTAGATAATTTTTTCAAATATTTTTGATAGTATGGGTAGGTTTGATATGAACAAATTTGAAATGAGTTTGTTTGTTTCATTTCAAGTTTGAAATTAATAAATCCACAAGAGCTGTGACGAGGGTTCAAATCTACGTCCGAGAGTGTGTAATGAAGTAAGGGCGAAGAGGTAGAACAGCTTATAGACAGAGCTCAGGTGCATGGGGGAATTGTGTAAAAACCTAGTTTGTGTCTCGGAGAGACTGCAGGATCTGTGGTAAGTCAAGTTGATTTCTCGGTTGCAATTCTTATCCTTGTCGTAGCTCAGTCGATTAGCCACCATGCTGTGCCGAGTTTATTGTGAAATTCCCCCTGTGCGCATGAAATAAAGTGTTCCCAAAAAATTCATTTTTCTTCATAAAATGATAAATTCCCTTCCCTGAACATGTCTATGTAAAAATAAATACCAAATTCCACTTACTTTGGCTCTGGGGACATGGACAAGATGCGTTGTGATGTCATCAGGGGCTGGTCGTCCGTGCGTGACACGCCCAGACACCATTGCATGGGCCATTCAAGCACCAGATGTTGGTACAAATATATTTTCAATTATCTGATTTATGTATCTATGGAAAACACCACCATGGAAGCCGCTAACACTGTTTATCTATGCTACTTGTATCAGATGCATCATCACTGAACGCAGAAAACGATTCATCTATGTATCATCTAAATAAATTGGAGATAGCATAGGTGGGCAAGGGTGGTGCTCAGAGCTACAACTGGATACGCTCGCTGTATTGTCCTCATAGGTGCTGTATCACTTGCATCCGACCTTCGTGTTAGGTCCTTATTGCACCTAGCTTCACCAATGCAGGCGAAGAGTCACAAAAACGTGGCTGAAGTATGTTGACCAGACCACACACTAGAAGTTGAAGGGACGACGACGTTTCGGTCCGTCCTGGACCATTCTCAAGTCGCTTGTGATGAGGAGGTAGAGAACGGGAAATAAATCGGCTCTCAGAGAATCGGCTCTTATACACAATGTACCCAACATGAACTTGAGTCCTGGCTTTGTTGCTGTGGACTCTTCCCTTTCACAGTACATACTCAAATGCTCTAATCTTTCTAACAAACGTGACTTAACATAAGCTTACCCCTTCCATTTATCTTTCTTTCTCAATCCTTTTCTTTCTCTCTTCTCCCCTTTTTCTGTTCATTGTCTTCTCCTACGCTCCCTTGCTATCCTCTGCTTATTCCTATTACCTTTCCTTCGGTGGTTATAATGGGAGCTGCCTCGTATGGGCCAATAGGCCTTCTGCAGTTCTCATTATTACTACTATTCTCTACACCTTACTTTCCTCCTCACCTCTCTCTTGCCTATTTATTTCCCGTTCTCTACCTCCTCATCACAAGCGACTTGAGAATGGTCCAGGACGGACCGAAACGTCGTCGTCCCTTCAACTTCTAGTGTGTGGTCTGGTCAACATAGCTTCACCAATATTATGACCTTATATTCTTCAAACATTAAGGTTTGAATTTCACCGACAAAGCGCGATCTTTCAACACTGTGTCAGACAGGTGTTTGGGAGCCAGAGGCGCGGGCGCCACTCATGGTTGCTCACTCAGTCCTAACCCAGCCAGCAGCCCTAAGGGAAAAAGGGGAATTTTTTCCAAGATGGCTGCTTCTCACTGGAGGTCTTAAGAGTCCATTTCGTACACATCCAACCTCGCACACATTTAGAATGGGTACGAAAAAAATCAAAACGAGCATTCTTGGTTGGCGCAGTTTCCCACCGACCGAGAATACTCGATTGGCACAGTTAAGTGGTTAAGAAGCGTCTGGGATCCTCTCGGACGTAGGTTCGAACCCTCATCACGGCCCTTGTGGATTTGTTCATTTAATACTCTTATGTTCTTTGTACACAATCTTTGTATAAATAATAATAATATTATTATTAATATTATTTACACACAGAAAATCACACTAACGTGATATACATAAATGAGAAAATTCACTCCGGCTGTGAGGGGATGCAACCAGAGGATTGTTCATTGATGTATATCTCCTTAGTGCAATTTTCAGTGTATCTGAAGATGGACATACAGTGTTCAACTACAATATTTTACCCCTTCACCCGAGTGCTTAGGGGTCTTACGTAAAACTTGGACTGGCTTCAGGACTTCCTGTGATATCAGGATACTTCCTATGATATCTTTAGAAATCTGATTGTAAGACTTTCAGGAAGTCAGTGGTGGTACAGTGGTAGAGTATGCGGCTGGCAATGCCTTGGTCGTGGGTTTGCAACACCACACAGTCCCAGTGGATTTTCTCATTATTATTATTATTAATATTATTATAAAAATTATCATTATTCGATGGACCAATGTCCACACCCCAGCAATGCTATAGGCTTATAATTCACCCCAACAATTACATCCTTGATGTTACCTTGAGGTGCTTCCGGGGCTTAGCGTCCCGACATTGGCATATAATTTGCCCCAACAATTCCATAGCCCTATTTCCACACCCCAACAATTACATGTTGGGGTGTAAGACAATGGTGGAGCAGAAAGTACTCCAGTACTTACGGAGGATGATGAGAGTGCGAGGAACAAGGTGGTCAGGTGGAGCCAGTGACTCCTTCCTTCAACACAGTTTTGTCTCTCCCTCGTGGTATATCCTCAATGTCTTCAGTGGTGTGGCCTCACCACACACTTACACTGCCACAAGTGTCCTGAGAGTACTGTGGAAAGGTCAATTTGGCGGGTATTGTGGACAAAGACAGGCGTACTTCAAAGGTCGTGGACACGTCGCATAGCAATCTTTGTTGTGATGACGTCACTCGCTCGCTCGCCTACCCGCCACGTTGCTCTTCCCATTTTCTTTGGTTACTGATCTTTGCCGACCTTTAATTTACTTGAGAGCCACTAGTATTGGTGGCCTCAACGACGATAGGAAGTTGGCGGCTTGTCAAAGGTCCTACCCATTTGCCTGGAGGATCTTTTCTATCTGTATTTTAAAACCCAGTAAAATTTTGACGTTTACCTTACCTACACTTTGGCGGGTAGGCTGTTCCACAGGTTTACAACCATATGGGTGAAAAAGCATCTCCTGTTTTCTGTCCTACATTGTGGCTTGTTGAGCTTGAACCCGTTGCTCCTCGTTCGTGTTACATCTGATCTTTAGAAGAAAGTATCCGGATCGACATCGTCCAAATTGTTGAGTATTTTAAGCGTTTCGATGAGCTCCGCCCTGTCATGCCTGGTTTGCTGTGTTGTTTGGCCAGTGGCCCTCAACCGTTCCTGAAACAAGAGATGACTAAGCTCTGGTATGATTTTTGTTGCCCAGTGTTGCATCTTCTCCAGAGCAGCTATGTCTTTCTGAAGATAAGGTCTGAATGCCTGTATTCAATAATCCAGGTGGGGACGCACCAAAGACTTATACAATTGAACGACTACTTTAGTTTCCTTGAAGGTAAAGGCACGCTTGATTATTCCCAAGGTTTGGTTCGCTTTTTTTACTGCCGATCCCACTTGGTGTGCAACATTTAGTGAATGATGGATTCTGATTCCAAGGTCCCATTCTTCATCTATCTGTTGTAAGGTAGTAGTTTTTTTAGTTTAGTTCATTTATTATGCACCCCATACCCATCTTGTGGGCGGTAGTGGAAAGGGTTACAGAGGCACATAATGGGCTCAGGGACTGAACCCCACAATTCATTTAGCTAAGCAAGTTAGTAGTGTGGGCAATTTGGTAGTTGTAACGTGGAATGTTATGCCCTACAGGCAAGGTCTTGCATTTATCGACATTAAAGAGCATTTGCCAGTCATATGACCATTGGTGGAGTTCATGTAGATCTGTTTATTTATTTATGCATATACAAGAAGGTACATTGGGAATGTGAGGATACATAATATGGTAATTACAATCTTGTAAAGCCACTAGTACGCGCAGCGTTTCGGGCAGGTCCTTAATCTAAGAAAATTTTAAGTAGGTAAATACTTGCAAAATTTATAAAAAAAATAATAACAGTTACATGGCAAGAAAAAAAAGATGAGAGAAAATTGTAGGTATATTAAAGCACATAGGTAGCTAAGATTGATTGCAATGACAGCTTGAATGGTAGTTGACAAAAATTGATAGGCACAATACAACATATGGCTAGCACATAAAAGAAGACAGCAATGAACACAATGATAAAGTTGTTTGGGTAAATACATAAAAATTAAGAGATTGGGTAACACTAGGTACAGAGCAAATTTGAAGCTCAGTGTAGGAAACTAAGAATGTGAATTTAGGTACTTTTTGGTTTTGCTTTTAAATAAGGCAAAAGTTTTACAGTTTTTCAATTCACTAGGGAGTGAGTTCCATAGACTAGGTCCCTTAATTTGCATAGAGTGTTACACAGATTAAGTTTGACCCTGGAGATATCAAAGAGATATTTATTTCTGGTGTGGTGATAATGGGTCCTATTACATCTGTCCAGGGAGAGTTTCAGAGCATGGTTTGCATTTAAGAACAGGGTTTTGTAAATGTAGTTGACACAAGAGAATGTGTGGAGGGAGTTAATATTTAGCAAGTTTAGGGATTTAAACAAGGGAGCTGAGTGTTGTCTGAAAGCAGAGTTAGTTATTATTCTGATAGCAGATTTTTGCTGTGTGATGATGAGCTTAAATTGGTTTGCAGTGGTAGACCCCCATGCACAGATACCATAATTAGGATAGGGGTAGATTAGTGCATAATATAATGAGAGGAGAGCAGAGTTAAGAACATAATATCTGATTTTGGAGAGTATACCAACTGTCTTAGAGACTTTCTTAGTTATGTGTTGAATGTGGGTGCTGAAGTTGAGTCTCTTGTCTAGGAATAGGCCAAGAAACTTGCCATCATTTTTATTACTGATGTTAATGTTGTCTATCTGTAGCTGAATTGCATTTGATGATTTGCTTCCAAATAAGATGTAGTAAGTCTTTTCGATGTTTAATGTTAGTTTGTTAGTTGACATCCATAAGTGGACTTTTTTTAATTCATTATTCACAACATTATTTAGTGTATGTGGTTGAGGTCTGAATAGATAAGAGTAGTATCGTCAGCAAACAATATAGGTTTGAGAATATTAGACATTAGGCAGATCGTTTATATATATAAGAAATAGAAGAGGTCAAGAGGTATGTGGGTACTGAAGTTAAATCTCTTGTTTAGGAATAGGCCAAGAAACTTTCCATCATTTTATTGCTAATGTTTACATTGTCTATCTGAAGCTGAATTGCATTTGTAGATTTGCTTCCAAATAAGATGTAGTAGGTCTTTTCTATGTTAAGTGTTAGTTTGTTGGTTGACATCCATAAGTGGACTTTTTTTAGTTCATTATTAACAACATTATTTAGTGTATGTGGGTTGGGGTTGGAGTAGATGAGGGTAGTATCATCAGCAAACAAAATAGGTTTCAGAATGTTAGAGACATTAGGCAGATCATTGATGTATATAAGAAATAGAAGAGGTTCCAAGATGCTGCCCTGTGGCACTCCAACAGTTATTGGTAGAGTGGGAGAGGTTATATTATCGATGGCTACACGTTGGTGTCTATCACTAAGATAGGATTGGATACAGTTCAGTGCATGGCCTCGGATTCCATAATGATGGAGTTTACATAAGAGGTAATTGTGATTAACAGTATCAAAGGCCTTTCTCAGGTCAATGAAGAGTCCAATCGGAAACTCATTTTTGTCAAGGGCTGAGTAAATTATATCAACGGGACTAATAATTGCATCGTTGGTACTCTTTTGGGAGCGGAAGCCAAACTGACAGGGGCTAAGAATGTCGAATTTTACGAGATAGGAGTAGAGCTGTTTGTAGATAATTTGTTCAAATATTTTTGACAGTATGGGTAGGTTCGATATTGGTCTATAGTTGTTTATGTCTGCCGGATTACCTCCTTTATGAACTGGCGTTACTCTTGCTTTTTTAAGGATATCAGGGAAGGTATGACACCCAAGGGATTTGTTGAACAGCAGAGCTATAGGTGGCGCAAGGGCGTGAGAGGCGCCCTTGTATACAATGGATGGGATTTCACTGATGTTCCCAGCTTTGGTTTTTAGAGAGTGTATGATGGACACAACATCTGCCGGGCTGACTGGTGAAAGGAGAAGAGAGTTTGAATAGCTGCCTGAGAGATATGTGTTGATATGTGTCTGAGTCTGTGGGATTTTACTGGCAAGGTGAGCACCAACCGATGAAAAGAAGCTATTAAATTCATTCGCCATTTCTAAATCAGATGACGGTGTAAGGCCATCCTTAGAGAGTGTTATCTGGTTATGGGAGTATTGTTTAGTTCCTAGGATATTAGAGATGGTTTTCCATGTGCTTTTCATGTTGCCTTTTGCTTCTTTGAATCTAATCTCATAATATGAAAGTTTAGCTTTTCTTATGATACTGGTAAGCACTGATGAGTACCTTTTAACTACTTCCTTTGTAACTAGGCCAATCCTAAATTTCTTTTCATATTCATGTTTTTTGTTGATTGATTTGATTATGCCACTTGTGAGCCACGGGTTGTTTCTTCTTTTATCAGTTACTTGTTTGGTAAGGAGGGGACAGTGAGTGTTGTTGAGGCTTAGAGTTTTGGAGAGAAAGAGTTAATGAGTTCATATCCTGCGTATTATTAAATTCAGATTCCCAGTTAATATTGTGAAGTGCATTAGAAAGATTGCCTAAAGCTGATTCACTGTGTAGCCTGAATTAGAGTTTCTTGCTTTTTGGTGGTGCTGTGTTCATGTTTGCTATCAGGTAGGTAGGATAGTGGTCAGTTGTTCTGTCATAGATCACCCCAGATGTAAGGGGAGCTGTTATATTAGTCCATAAGTGATCCAGGGTAGTGGCAGATGTTAGAGTGACTCGGGTGGGCTTGGTGATTGTGGGGATTAGCATACAGGAGTGCATGCTGTTACGGAAATAGTCAACTTGAGGGTTGTTTTGAAGACCCAGGTCAATATTGAAATCACCTCCCAGAATGATGTGATTTTTGTTGAGATTGTTATTTATGATAAGATTCCTTACGTTGTCTGAGAATGAAGCTATGTTGGTATTAGGAAATCTATAGATGGCACCGATATTCAGAGAGGATTTAAGGGATTTACTGGAGAACTTGGCAAAGGTATATTCACATTAGTCGTCATCTCAAAAAGCTGAACTATGGGAGTCAGTAGAGAGATGCCAGGTAAAAACCATGAAGCAGGAAACCCGACAACTCCTTCTCACGGTAAGAGGACGGATCCCGGAGAAACTTGATCTTGGAATTTGAGCCTGTTCCAACACAGGCCTTACACCCCAGAGCCCCTAAGATGCTTCAGATGTCAGAGATTTGGACATCACAAGGACGGCTGCCTATGCCCAGTGAGGTGTGGAGTCTGCAGCCAGCCCCACGACACAAAAAAATGCCTTGATAAACATGTGCACAGGGCAAACCATCCCGTCCTAGCAAAGTGCCCAAATTGCTCTAAGGCATATCATGCCTGGAACTTAAGATGCCCCGAAAGGCTTTAAAGGCTTCAAACAAACCCCCTCCCACGCCTACAGCAGAGCCGAAGCCCCCACCAAAAAGTGCTCAAGGAAAAGGGGTTTCAGAACCGTAAGAAGGGTAAAAGCTTTAGTGATGCGGGTCAAGGAAGAATAAAAATTTTAGTGCGGCACTCGCTAAGGGGGGCAAGGAAAGAACAATACAAGAAGAAATATTAGAAATACGAACCGAAAGAGAATCCTGTATGCGAGATAACCATGCAGACAGAAAGAGGGAGGTGGTGAAGAGGAACAGTAACTACAGGAGGGGTAAAAGTCAAAGCACGGCAGAGGCGAGAGGAAGGATGTTGCAAGGACCGTGCAAGATAACAAATTGGTATTCATTATGAGGTGCTTCGCCATATCCCTCCGTGCACGTCTCAGTATTTACTGAGTCTGTATAATCGGATCTGGGAGTCGTCGTCAGTCCCTGAGGACTGGCTCGATGCCGTTGTCCTCCCTGTTTGCAAACCAGGGTCTCTGGGAACTTCCCCTAAGGACTTTGGCCCTATTGCCCTCACAAGTTGTGTCTGCAAACTCTTTGAATGTATGGTTAACATTCGTCTGATGTGGTTCCTGGAACACCATCACCTCCTCTCCCCTTCTCAATTTGGTTTCCACAAGTGCCGCAGCACGACAGATGTTCTGGTGAACTTGGAGGTCTATATTCGTACTGCTTTTGCTGCGAGGACCTCCGTTGTTGCCGTCCTTTTTGACCTGGAAAAGGCTTACGACACCACTTGGCGTTATCATATTCTATCCCAGCTTCATTCTTTTGGCCTTCGTGGTCATCTCCCTCTCTTTCTCCGCAACTTCCTCTCTCGTCGTTCCTTTCGGGTGCGCCTTGGTACCGCTCTCTCTGCCTCTTTTCAGCAATACGAAGGTGTGCCCCAGGGTAGTGTTCTGAGCACTACTCTTTTTCTGGTTGCCCTCAATGGTCTTCTTTCCTCTCTTCCTTCAGGTGTCTTCTCCGCTCTTTATGTCGATGATCTTACCCTTTGCTGTCAGGGTGATGATTCGCCTCTCCTTCAACGTCGGCTTCAACTTGCGACTCATGTCGTGTCGTCTTGGGCCACCGATCACGGCTTCAAGTTCTCTATTTCTAAGACTTGTGCCATGTCTTTTACTCAGAAATGGGTCGTTCTTCGTCCCTCTTTGTCACTTTATGGACATCCCCTTGAGTACAAAGATTCTGCGAAGCTTTTGGGGTTATTCCTTGACACTCGTTTGTCTTGGTCTTCCCATATCTTTTACCTCCGTGTTGAGTGCTCTAAGGCCCTTACCCTCCTTCGAGTATTGTCCCATACCTCTTGGGGAGCGGATAGGCGCACTCTCCTTGCTTTGCATTCCTCTCTCGTCCTGTCTAAGCTCGATTATGGTTGCCCTGCTTACTCTTCTGCTTCTCCTTCTGCTCTTCGCCGTCTCTTCCCCTCCCACTTCGGTGGTGGAGCCCCCTGTTCCTACTGTAGGGGTTTCTTTAGCCCCCAGTTCCATCTCGGTTACTGCCCTTGCTGAGGTGCGCTCCCCTCTTTCTGCCCCTCCTCCTCCCCTTCCTCCTCCTCTAGACCCTGTTCGTCCACCTCTGGTCCGTCCTCCCGCTTCTTTCCCTCCTTCTTTACTCAGTTTACCCATGCCCCCTAACTCTGACTTCGCTGACCCCTGCTCCTGACTCTGCGCTTTTTTTAGCGTGCTGTGTTCATTCTTCACCTTTGTTTCTTCTTTGCTCTCTGTTACTCTCCTCTCTCTCTTTGCTGATGTCTTTTCTTCAATGGAACATCCGTGGATTTTACGCCAATTTCCTTGACCTCCAACTTCTCATTTCACAGTTTTTGCCCCTTTGTGTCTGTCTCCAGGAGCCGATGCTTGGTGCTCGTTCTGGTCACTTCCGTGGCTATTCTTTTTACTCTCCTCCCCCCCCCCCAGCTGTCGTTGGGGTCCATAATTCTTCTGCTCTCTTGATTCGTTCCGATGTTCCCTTTGTCCCCTTACTTTTTTCCTCACCTCTCCACTGTTCTGCCACCCGTGTCTTTGTGCGTAGGTGGTACATGGTTTGTTCCATTTATCTCCCCCCCACTGTCCCACTTTCTTTTCCTGATCTTAAACACCTCCTAGACTCCTTGCCGGAGCCTGTGCTCCTGCTGGGTGATTTCAATTGTCATCATGCCCTTTGGGGTGATGTGCTGACAAACACCCAGGGTCGCCTCCTTGAACCTTTCATCCTCTCTTCTTCCCTGTCCCTTCTTAATTCTGATGAGCCACACATTTGGACTTCGGACTCGCTCCCTTTCTTGTCTCGATCTTTCTCTATGCTCGTCATCCCTTTCCTTAGATTTCGGGTGGCGGGTCCTTGATGACCTCCATGGCAGTGACCATTTTCCTATCCTTGTATTTTTTTTCTCTTTTCGCCCTCCTCTCTCCTTCCCTAGGTGGTGGTTTGCCGAGGCCGACAGGCGCCTCTTTACTCTCCTTGCTACTATTTCCGACCTCTCCATTCTGCCTCTCCCTCGCGCCCTCCTTCTTTTTCATGACACTGTCTTTGACGCTGCCCTCCACTCTATTCCTCGCTCTTCCTCTCGGAGAACGCGGAAGTGCGTTCCCTGGTGGAATATGGACTGTGCTCGGGCTGTCTGCTGTAAGCGTGCAGCCTGGAAGAAACATCGCCGCCGGCAGACGGTTGAGTCTTTTCTTTTGTTTCGGAAGGCGAGTGCGGTGGCCCATAGGACCATCCGTACGGCTAAACGTGCTTGCTGGGCGTCTTATGTCTCCACCGTTACGTCCGAAACTCCTCTCCCACTGGTCTGGAAGCGTATCCGCAAGATTGCGGGTAAGTATGTTCCCGATGTCTCACCGGTCCTTCGCCTCCATGGTGCTCTTGTGGCGGACCCGTTGCAGGTTGCGACCGAACTGGGTTCCCATTTCTCCTCTGTTAGTTCTGGTTCTCATCTCCCCCAATCCTTCCTTCTTCGTAAGCCTCTTCTTGAATCTCATCCTTTAAATTTCTGTACTTATCTTCACCTTCCCTAAAATGATCCCTTCTCTCTCTCTGAGCTTCAGTCTGCCCTAGCCCTTTGCGGTTCTACAGCAGCGGGCTCCGATGGCGTTCATTATGAAATGCTTCGCCATCTCCCTCCGTGTACGTCTCAGTATTTACTGAGTCTGTACAATCGGGTCTGGGAGTCGTCGTCGGTCCCTGAAGACTGGCTCGATGCTGTTGTCCTCCCTGTTCGGAAACCAGGGTCTCTCGGGTCATCCCCCAAGGACTTCCGCCCTATTGCCCTCACGAGTTGTGTCTGCCAGCTCTTCGAACGTATGGTTAACGTTCGTTTGATATGGTTCTTAGAACACTATCACCACCTCTCCCCTTCTCAATTTGGTTTTTGCAAGTGCCGCAGCACAACGGATGTCCTGTTGAACTTGGAGGTCTATATTCGTACTGCTTTTGCTGCGAAGACCTCCGTTGTTGCCGTCCTTTTTGACCTAGAAAAGGCTTACGACACTACCTGGTGGTATCATATTCTGTCTCAACTTCATTATTCTTTTGGCCTTCATGGGAATCTCCCTCTCTTCCTCCAGAGTTTCCTCTCTCGTCGTTCCTTTCATGTGCGGCTTGGTACCACTCTCTCTGCCCCTTTTCGGCAGTATGAGGGTGTACCCCAAGGTAATGTTCTGAGCACTACTCTTTTTCTAGTTGCCATCAATGGTCTTCTTTCCTCTCTTCCTTCTGGTGTCTTCTCTGCTCTCTATGTTGATGATCTTACCCTTTGCTGTCGGGGTGATGATTCACCTCTCCTTCAACGGCGGCTTCAACTTGCGATTGATACCGTGTCGTCTTGGGCAACCGATCATGGCTTCAAGTTCTCTGCGTCTAAGACTTGTGCTATGACTTTTACTCGGAAGCATGTCGTTCTTCATCCCTCTTTGTCGCTTTATGGTCATCCCATTGCATACAGGGATTCCGCAAAGCTCTTGGGGTTAGTCTTTGACACTCGTTTGTCTTGGTCAGCCCATATCTCTTACTTCCGAGTTGAATGCTCTAAGGCCCTTAACCTACTTAAGGTTTTGTCCCATTCTTCTTGGGGAGCAGATAGGCGCACGCTCCTCTATTTGCACTCCTCTCTCGTCCTGTCTAAACTCGATTATGGTTGCCCTGCTTACTCTTCTGGTTCTCCTACTCTTCGCCGTCTTGATGCTTCCCAGCAAACATTTTCACGTTTTAAAAACGTCCTAAAAACGACATTTCATTGTTTTGGGCACGTTTTAAATTACGTTTAAAATACGTATTTTGAGAATTTATATAGACGACCTTAAACGTGAGGTCAAAACGTTTTAATAAA
>WNGS01009284.1:16166-33666 GCA_020271785.1 Procambarus virginalis
GTCTCCTTTCTAGGGTGTACCTTTTTGAGAGCTTTGAGACGGCTACCGTGTGGCGATTCCTAGGATCAACGTCCCCTCGGTCCGGTCTCTGACTAGACTTTCTTCAGTAGTTTAATGGTTGTGTCTATCTATGTTGTATGTTATCTATTCCCTCTACTTCAACAATCTCTCCTGCTCAGACTGTGCAACGGTACCTGTGCCACCAGAGACTGTGCAACGGTACCTGTGCCACCAGAGACTGTGCAACGGTACCTGTGCCACCAGAGGCTGTGCAACGGTACCTGTGTCACCAGAGACTGTGCAACGGTACCTGTGCCCCCTGAGACTGTGCAACGGTACCTGTGTCACCAGAGACTGTGCAACGGTACCTGTGTCACCAGAGACTGTGCAACGGTACCTGTGCCACCAGAGGCTGTGCAACGGTACCTGTGCCACCAGAGACTGTGCAACGGTACCTGTGTCACGAGAGACTGTGCAACGGTACCTGTGTCACGAGAGACTGTGCAACGGTACCTGTGTCACGAGAGACTGTGCAACGGTACCTGTGTCACGAGAGACTGTGCAACGGTCCCTGTGCCACCAGAGACTGTGCAACGGTCCCTGTGCCACCAGAGACTGTGCAACGGTCCCTGTGCCACCAGAAATTATGCAACGGTTCCTGTGCCGCAAGAGACTGTGCAACGGTACCTGTGCCCCCTGAGACTGTGCAACGGTACCTGTGCCACCAGAGACTGTGCAACATCGCCTGCAACGAGGCAGGGTTGCCAGACACCCAACGATCATATTCCCACAGATGTGAGGTTAAATTATGTTTTTATTGCATCATAAAATGTTGCTAGAGAATTCCACCTTGGTCCGCTAATGGATACTTGTGCCGTTGGTGAAGAACGTTGCGCCGTTGGTGAAAAACGTTTGCCGTTGGTGAAGAACGTTTGTGCCGTTGGTAAAGAACCTGAGACTGTCGCTACTGGGCTTGCGGTCACTATAGCTAGTTGGACCGGTCGTTGAATTGTGCCTTTGGCTTTGCGGTTGAGAATGATTAAGTGTAGAACAGCTGTTTGTGGATATTAAATGAAATGATTAAGAGAGAGAGAGAGAGTGAGAGAGTGAGAGAGTGAGAGAGTGAGTGAGTGAATGCCCTTGTCAGCTCCCCCGTTCCTTTCAACTATTAGGTCGAGTTTTTTAAGTTATCGTAACTAGCGTTATAAGTGCAATCTGTTAAGTAAAGTAACTATAATCGTATCTTCATGTTTTCTATGCATTGAATTAGATATGTTAGGTAGATTGCTTGGGTTTGTGCGTTGCTGGTTAGGCTTATAAGTTGGATTACTTTTGCGGGTTGGCAGTTGAAGTTCGAGCATAAGAAATATTGCCGGAACAACAGTGGACATCTTCAAGAGAAAACTAGATCATTTTCTTCAAGAAGTGCCGGACCAACTAGGCTGTGGTGGGTATGTGGGCCTTATACGGGCCGCTCCAAGCAACAGTCTGTTGGTCCAAGCTCTCACAAGTCAAGCCTGGCTGCGGGCCGGGCTTGGGAAGTAGAAGAACTCCCAGAACTCCATCAAAGCAGGTATGAAGAGAACCCGTGTTGTCAGAAGTGGTTAGGCAGTGTTGTGGTGGTCGGCCGCGGGATGGAGCCATTCTCTCGAGGGCAGTTTGGTTCTCCAGGTTACTAAGGATTTGTTTTGTTGTGTCTTCTGCCTCGGTGCTTTCCTGTTTGTGTTTGCAGGGAGTGAGATGCAACTCTTGGGTTCCGCCTTTGAGATATGTAGGATATTTGGCTGGATATGCCAGATTGGGGGAGGGTGTGAGCAGTGGGAAGGGGATAGGTACCTTACCTTGAGGTGCTTCCGGGGCTTAGCGTCCCCGCGGCCCGGTCGTCGACCAGGCCTCCTGGTAGGCAAGATGGGTGGGAGGGAGAGTGACCAAGAGGAGGGGTGGGAGGGAGAGTGACCAAGAGGAGGGGTGGGAGGGAGAGTGACCAAGAGGAGGGGTGGGAGGGAGAGTGTAATGCACACCTCGCCAGCTAGACGTTAGGGTATAGGGAAGAAGTGGTTGAGATAAAGTAGGAGAATAATGAATAAAGTAGGAATAATGAATGATAACTAAAGAATAGCGAGATGGAAAAGCGACCAAAATGGAAAGATCCCAGAGGCGTGTGTGCGCTCACCTATTTGTGCCTGCCGGATCAAGTTTTAGCTCTTGGTCCCCCCTTCTAGTCGGTGCTTGTCTAATGCAATGACTCTTGCCTTATTCGTCTATATATATACTTCAGGAAATTTAGAATGAAGTTCGATTCTATAACCGACTCATTTAGCGTTCTCTCCCTTACTTTACAGTACGCTGAAGCTTCCTCACTTTTATATGACTCGTGTAAGTCTCAAGCTTCTATTCATGCCTTATTCTGTTGGTGTTCATTGTGGGCATTAACTTCTTTTCCACTGTCCATCCCTGTGTGTGTGTGTGTGTGTGTGTGTGTGTGTGTGTGTGTGTGTGTGTGTGTGTGTGTGTGTGTGTGTGTGTGTGTGTGTGTGTGTGTGTGTGAGAGATACAGGTTTGAGAGGAGCATGACCAAGAGAAGGGGGGGGGGCTAAGTGAACCGGAGGCTGAGAGTAGACATTTACCACGACAGGAAGCCAGGCTGGAGTGTACACGGAACATTGACTAAACAAAACATGCCTGGGAAAAGTGTCAAGGGTAGGAAGCCACGAGTTAAAATGCCAGGAGTGTGGATAACGATGAAGGGAGGCAGACACCAGCAGTCAGGGCACAGGACCGCGGACACCAGCAGCGTAAAAATAACAGCTAACAGACCCAAAACACCCACACTTCCCGGGATTTTACCTTACACAAAAGTATCACATTATATTGGAGGAAATGAGATCGCTTCGAGGAAATAGCTTTTGTGTTTACACAACACATTAGGTGCTGAATACGTTACATGGGGTCGGCCACAGCCTTGCCGAGCAACGCCCGAGGATGGACATTTCTGCATTTTTCCAACATTATGCAAGGCTAAGTAGATTACAAATGCCCTTCGCCTTGCATCCTGCAAGCAATCAGAGTTGCCCTGTTTACAGGCAACTTCTGCAAAACTGGGAGACACACATTGCATAAAAAATAAAATGAACAAGCACTGTATATGTAAATTTAATCAAATTAAACCGTTTCATCATTTCAGTTACGTAAGACCTAAAATCATGATTAGATTTGGGTTAATTAAGTATTTTTGGGTAAGGGAAGGTTTTGTCATGTAAGGCCAGGCCGTGACAGGCAAGGCCAGGCCGTGACAGGCAAGGCCAGGCCGTGACAGGCAAGGCCAGGCCGTGACAGGCAAGGCCAGGCCGTGACAGGCAAGGCCAGGCCGTGACAGGCAAGGCCAGGCCGTGACAGGCAAGGCCAGGCCGTGACAGGCAAGGCCAGGCCGTGACAGGCAAGGCCAGGCCGTGACAGGCAAGGCCAGGCCGTGACAGGCAAGGCCAGACCGTGACAGGCAAGGCCAGGCCGTGACAGGCAAGGCCAGGCCGTGACAGGCAAGGCCAGGCCGTGACAGGCAAGGCCAGGCTAGAGGCCAGAAAGACAGACTAGTCTAATAACAGGAGGATGCCGAAGAGGAGACAAAGGAAGAGGGAGCAGAGGACAAAGAAAACTACTAGGAGGAGGAAACGTGGCAGGAATGGAAGAGACAGAGCAAGGGAGGAGAGGAGGTATGCTAAAGGGGATGCATGGACACACTGAAAAAACCCAAAGTGTTACAGAAAGGAAAGAAATCCCACTAAAGGAGAAAATCTGGGTAACATTTATAGGTAAGTATGAAGACCAACATAATACGTGGAATAGAATAGAGGGAATGGGCGAGAGGGGAGTGAAAAGCGGCACTGAAGCAATAGAGTGAAGACTGAGGTCAGCGTATATGGTAAGATTGAGAAGTGACACAAGATGTGTAGAAGAACGATGGGAAAGTACATAGAAAACATGATAAATCTTAAGAATAAAACAAAATGAAAGGCTGAGAAGGAAGTAGATAGTAATGGTGAAGGGGGAGAAGTGAGGGAGGAAGAGGAGAGAGAGGAAGGGGTTAAGAGGGAGGGAGGGAGAGGCAAGAGGCTGGCGCTCTCCCCAGGGGGCATATTGACCCCGCAGGAGAGCTTCAAGCAGTGGTGGAACTGGCGCCGCCTCCAGTCAGCGCCGGCGCCACTGCATGCTTCAACCACCACCACCACCACCACAGCTTCAACCACCACCACCACCACCACCACCACCACCCACCACCACCACCCACCACAGCTTCAACCACCACCACCACAGCTTCAACCACCACCACCACCACAGCTTCAACCACCACCACCACCACAGCTTCAACCACCACCACCACCACAGCTTCAACCACCACCAACAGCTTCAACCACCACCACCACAGCTTCAACCACCACCACCACCACCACAGCTCACACCACCACCACCACCACAGCTTCACCACCACCACCACCATCACAGCTTCAAACCACCACCACCACCACAACCACCACTACCACCACCGTTTCAACCACGCCACCACCAGCTGCTGCTGCTGTTACTGAAGAACGAAACACAAGCAACAGACAGAGATATATAATGAATAGTAGTTTACCATTAGTCCCCGGGCCGCGGGGACGCTAAGCCCCGAAAACACCTCAAGGTAACCTTAAGGTAACCTTAGGTAAGGTACCTGATAATGAGGACACAGCACTGAATGAGAAAGGTGTTCATACCCCCAGAAATCCCAGTCGCATATCCCAGGTGTCCCTACATGCATGTTGGTCGCTTGTAATCCTTCCACCACCGCCGCCGCTAGACAGGTGAGGAATACAGGAAGTTCCAGGTTATTAAACATCAATCCAAACAAATGCAAGGTCATGAAACCAGGAGCCAATACAGGAAGCTAAAGGAACAATACACAGTGATGAGAAGGAAGGTTTAGACGAACTCCAGTGGGTTAAATGCTGGCTTCGGACCCCTTAACATGCTATCAAAGTTATTGGGATGCCTGCGCCAAGGCCAACCCTAGACACGAAGCCTTGGGCCTCTTTATGCATGACTCAGCCCGAAGGCTGTATCTTAGAGAACAGTTCTTGCACAATTGTTTTTTTTTATTACGGACAAACATACAAATCACAACTTCCTGTCATACGTTATAGATGACAAAAATCAGCGTGAAAATTACTTCTTTGGAACACATTAAAAAACTACAAACTGATTAGTAACGAAGGTTACGACTGGGCAACGGAAAATAACACGATGTTTAATAATTATAAATTTCAGCTTCTTAGGTATGGAACTAAATGAGGGACCTTGTACAACATACAGGGTACAAGACACGATCAGATCTACTCACAGGAGGAAAACACCATACAAAGTATCGTAGAATAATGATGTCTGACGACCTAACGTTTAGGGAGCGAGCCAATATTGCGTCAGCTAGAACAATGATAGGAATGGTTTATGAAAACTTTCAAATCTAGGAATCCCACCACATTGTTCATACTACTGAAATAACTCGAGCTGTCTCTTGTTGAGTAGTGCTCGACACTTCTCTCTCAGAGTAGAAGAGATTGCTGGAATAAGGAGGGAATACAGAGGAATTCGACGGCCCACTCAATGAAGCATCTAAACCACAGGGACAGTGCAGGCGATGAGTCACAATAACGTGGCTAAAGTATTCTCAATCGACTTGAGAATGGTCCAGGACGGACCGAAACGTCGTCGTCTCTTCACCTTCTAGTGTGTGGTCTGGTCAAACACAGGGACAGTCTTAAGGCTTTCGAATATATTGTCTGGAGAGGAGACGAGAGTGGTATCATTAACATACATTTAAAATACTGGAGGTCCAGGTTCTAAATTGCCCGGTAAAATAACATCTGGAAAGAAATGCAGAATAGGACCAGTGAAGTGTGCAAGTGAAGAGCGATGGCATGTGTGTGTGTGTGTGTGTGTGTGTGTGGTGTGGTGTGTGTGTGTGTGTGTGTGTGTGTGTGTGTGTATATCACTTAGTATTCACTTAGTTGTATTTTACGGGGGTTGAGCTTTGCTCTCGGCCCGCCTCTCAACTGTCAATCAACTGTTTACTAACTACTTTTTTTTCACACACACACACACACACACACACACACA
This sequence comes from Procambarus virginalis, assembly GCA_020271785.1. Lineage (NCBI taxonomy): Eukaryota > Metazoa > Arthropoda > Malacostraca > Decapoda > Cambaridae > Procambarus > Procambarus virginalis. The sequence continues at coordinate 22,320 of WNGS01009284.1, forward strand.
AACACACACACACCCACACACACACAACACACACCACACACAAACACACACACACACACCCCAGGAAGCAGCCCGACAGCTGACTAACTCCCAGGTACCTATTTACTGCTAGGTAACAGGGGCATTCAGGGTGAAAGAAACTTTGCCCATTTGTTTCTGCCGGGTGCGGGAATCGAACCCGCGCCCCACAGAATACGAATCCTGCACGCTATCCACCAGGCTACCTGGCCCCCTTGGCGAGAAAGCACTTTAATAAGTGTTATTCTGTTTTTTTATCATTTTATTATTCCTGTCTCTGTCCACCACCCGTCTTCCTTGTGTGTTTTCTGTCTTGTTGATCTTGTCTTCATGCAGGTGACAACAAAATAAAACCCAAAATTATCAACTAGCCACAACCAGGAGTCGTACTACAAAACGAATGAAGCCGTAGAAAAGGATTTATAAAACAGAGGAGCGGAAGAGNACCTGTCGAGGCTCTGGAGTGGAGAGGCTGGAGTACCTGTCGGGCTCTGGAGAGAGAGGCAGGAGAGTGACCTGTCGAAGATCAACGGTGATCTTGGAGGAGAGGCAGAAGTGAAGTGTGTTACTCCCACCATCCACCTGTGTTGGTGAGTTATCTATTCACCTCCCCTTGCACCTGCTAGGATTGAACACTGATATGTTCTTCCTCTGCTTACTTTTGTAGTTGATCGAATCACGTAATTGTCCGCACTCCTCACGTAGGTCATTGACATAAGTTAAACTGAACAGGGCCTGATATCGAGCCTTTGGAGTCCCACCTTGTTAAATCCCTCCAGGTCGGCACATCTGCTGACCCTGAGCTGTTTACTGATTTATCCCAACTTGTTATCTTGCCTCTTACTGTGGTCTCCGTTATCTTACCTGTCACTGTTGGTCTAAGTTATCTTGCCTCTCACTGCGGTCTCCGTTATCTTACCTATCAGTGATTAGGACTATTGTCTCGCTTCTCTATTCTGCTGATTACTGTAGAGTTGGCTTCCATTGTATCCCCAGCAAGAGCTGGTGGTGATTTAAAAGATTATCTGGCCTGTCAGACCTGTAGATGCTGGTCAATATTACCTTCATAACTCTTCTTGAAAGGCACTGAACATTCCGTAACTAATATTTTCCTCAAAGTGTAGACTCTTCAGAAAGACAGGTTTGTGTGTCCGGAATGTGGGGTTTCCGCTTATTATTCTTAATTTGTGAACCTGAAAATGTGCAGTGTTCTTCTCTAGTCCAATAGACCCAGAGAGAGACCGGAATGAGAATTTAAACATAGTTTCCGTTTCATTTCTCTCCGAGCGTTAGTTCAGCGGAGACTCAGCCGTGAATATGGCTGGTGGTCTTTTGTACGTGAAATATTTTCAGAGCGTTTGTTTCTGAAGCGCAGCGCTGGGGAGCAAGTGAGGGCTTTTGTTGATTGCCAGTAGCTTTGGCATTTTGCATCGTTAGTGAGAACACTATCGTTATCGTTGACGTTAGTGTATGTGTCGTTGCTGGCGATGAGTCACATAACGTGGCTAAAGTATGTTGACCACACCACACACTAGAAGGTGAAGGGACGACGACGTTTCGGTCCGTCCTGGACCATTCTCAAGTTCACTTCCCTGTTATCCCATCCATGTACAGTTGAACATGTTCAACACCCAAGACCACACCACACAACCCTGTCGTACACCATTACAATCACACTACTCACTCATCACACTATTAACCATTACACATGCACTAATTTCCACTTAGAAACTTTAACCGTACTCTAGTACTCCTTGGCCCTTATATAACATTGATGTATAACTGATTCCGCTTGTATAATCTTCTTCGCTTGCCGTCTCTACATACTGCCTCATTGCCAGTGTCTCAGACACTCTCTTCTACCTCCACACCATCCATGTTCATCACTTATAAGTTCTTCATTATCTCCTACTTCTTGCATTTACTACGTTCTCCTGTGTGTTTATTGTGGTACAACCGCTGGTTCTTCCAACCATCTGGCATTGTTCCACTTCCTCATTCCTACTGGAACACTGGCACTGTTCCACGTCCTCATTCCTACTGGAACACTGGCACTGTTCCATGTCCTATTCCTACTGGAACACTGCCACTGTTCCACTTCCTCATTCCTACTGGAACACTGCCACTGTTCCACGTCCTTATTCCTACTGGAACACTGGCACTGTTCCACGTCCTTATTCCTACTGGAACACTGGCACTGTTCCACGTCCTTATTCCTACTGGAACACTGGCACTGTTCCACTTCCTCATTCCTACTGGAACACTGCCACTGTTCCACTTCCTCATTCCTACTGGAACACTGCCACTGTTCCACGTCCTTATTCCTACTGGAACACTGGCACTGTTCCACGTCCTCATTCCTACTGGAACACTGCCACTGTTCCACGTCCTCATTCCTACTGGAACACTGGCACTGTTCCATGTCCTTATTCCTACTGGAACACTCCACACTCACTCTAACTGCCCTTCTCTACTCTACTTAATCATCTCTGCATATACATCAACACCTGCAGCTTTCACACACTGATGAAAATAGATCATCTTATGTATTAGGAAGTGCTCCCTGGAAGCGTTTGTCATCTTTATGGCACTTCTTCAACAGATAACAGCGAGCGTTGGTGTACACACACACACGCACACACACACAACACACACACACACACACACACACACACAACACACCACACACACACACACACACACGGGCCAGGTAGCCTGGTGGATAGCATGCAGGATTCGTAATTCTGTGGCGCGGGTTCGATTCCCGCACCCGGCAGAAACAAATGGGCAAAGTTTCTTTCACCCTGAATGCCCCTTTTACTAGCAGTAAAAATAGGTACCTGGGAGTTAGTCAGCTGTCACGGGCTGCTTCCTGGGGTGTGTGTGTGTGTGTGTGTGGTGTGGAAAAAAAAAAAGTAGTTAGTAAACAGTTGATTGACAGTTGAGAGGCGGGCCGAAAGAGCAAAGCTCAACCCCCGTAAAATACAACTAAGTGAATACAACTAAGTGAATACACACACACACACACACACATTCTGCTCGGTTGTACAAGGTTGGAGGCCAAAACCCTCAGGCAAGCCTCACGTAACTTTGCATGGTGATTGATGACTTTTGGATAGTCTCATAGAGCCTATGATGAATTATTAACCAGAGTTGAGGAGTTAACCTGAAGAGAATGACAAAATACTGTTGCCGACGAGATTAATGTAAAGGCAAGTGTTGGATAATATGTAACCCAGGATCACCAACTACTCAGAGAACCACGCCTGTGGTGAACGGCCTATTTATCAATTTACCACCTGGGCAGAAAAGCAACAGCCAGTAAAAGGTGCCCAAATTAATGAGCGTGCGTGGAACGCCCGTGTCATCGCTCCACTGCTCAACGAACAATCAATTTTCCGAACGTTTCTAGCTTGACGCTGTGATGTAAACTCAGAGGAAAAAGAAAAGAAAATAGAACATCGTCCCATTTATAATGCAGAACAATCAATTATAATGAACGTAATTCTAATATAAGAAAATGCAATTAAGAGACTGTCACCAATATAAATATTTGTCTTTCATCTTAGACATCACAACAAGTTAAAAAAACAAATCCCGTATAAATCTCTGAATCACAAACAGTCACCGGCTCTGACGAGGCTTCAGCGTTCCATCTATATTCAAATGGGTGGAGGAGGCAGGACCAAGCGGTGGAGGAGGCAGGCCCAAGCCGGTGGAGGAGGCAGGATCAAGCCGGTGGAGGAGGCAGGATCAAGCCGTGGAGGAGGCAGGATCAAGCCGGTGGAGGAGCAGGAGCAAGCCGGTGGAGGAGGCAGGATCAAGCCGGTGGAGGAGGCAGGATCAAGCCGGTGGAGGAGGCAGGATCAAGCCAGTGGATGGCTTCCTGTGTAAGTAACCCAAACGGGTCCTCGTGGCTCCAAGGTGCACCGGAATCCTTACCTTACACTCGTCTTACGGGTTTCCTGCCCCGAGACACGTAAGAAACAGAACGAGAATGGTAACATCTTACCTTACGAGTGTACCACCTAACCACCTCCTCAAAATAATGCTCCTTTTCAAGAAAAATGGCAAATCAGAAGTGAAGAACATTTCCTTGGTTTTTTCTTTTTCAAGACAAACTTCCAAGATGAAGACAGGTCTTCATCTTCACTCTCCATAGTTTTAACAGCTGAATACAATAGAAGGGAAGGGAACTATCAGGGGGGAAAGCACCAAGCCATTGCGACTATATAGCACTTGGAAGGGGTCAGGATAAGGATTTTGGCGATGGGACGGAGGGTAAGGAATGGTGCCCAACCACTTGGACGTGAATACAATAGAAGAGAGCCGAAGAAAGCGGACAAATATTGATGTTATTTATTATTAACATCTTTATTGACAAAATTAATTACAATTTTGCCTAATCTGAGGATTTGATAGTACAAATATTGATGTTAATATAAGAATATCGAGGAATAATTGCTAGGAGAAAATGGAGGATAGACAAAAAAATATATATATCTACATTGCTTTTCTTTAATTTTCTAATTTTCAAATGAAATATGTAACCAAGAAATTTTGTAATCATTACTTTGATGTGTAGACCGGCATACATTTCCATATATAACGAAGGTGAGTGTAACCGCTTTCCTCTTTCTTCTCTCAACCATCTAGTTCTTAATCTCCATGTCAATCCACACTCTAAATGTTCGTGAGCCAAGAAAGGTTTTACGCTTGCTAAGAGTTCTCTTTCAGAGGAAGCAGTGGTGGGGGAAATTACAATATATATATATATATATATATATATATATATATATATATAATATATATATATATATATATATATATATATATATAAATCACCACCACTGCTTCCCTTCCAGGAGAACTCTTAGCCAAACAAATTAGAGGAGAGGCAACTACTGGAGCAACACCCTACATAATAAACACAAAGAAGCAGCCCGCTTCTTTGTGTTTCTTTCGCCCGACCAGACCACTCACTAGAAAGTGAAGGGACGACGACGTTTCAGTCCGTCCTGGACCATTCTCAAGTCGATTCTCACAATCGACTTGAGAATGGTCCAGGACGGACCGAAACGTCGTCGTCCCTTCACCTACTAGTGTGTGGTCTGGTCAACATACTTTAGCCACGTTATTGTGACTCATCGCCTGCAAGCAGCCTGCGACGTAAGTCCCTGGGGCCAGAATCACGAAGCAGTTACGCAAGCACTTACGAACGTGTACATCTTTCCTCATCTTTGACGGCTTTGGTTACATTTATTAAACAGTTTACAAGCATAAAAACTTGCCAATCAACTGTTGTTATTGTTATAAACAGCCTCCTGGTGCTTCGGAGCTCATTAACTGTTTAGTAATTGTAAACAAACCGCCAAAGATTGAGAAAAGATGTACAGGTTCGTAAGTGCTTGTGTAACTGCTTCGTGAATCTGGCTCCCTGGAGAACATCACACTCCGGAGAGCCGATAACAGCCTTCGTCCTCATCCCGAGTGATGAACATATCACCAAACTAAAAGAAATACTCCAAGATGAAACCAGATTCAAGACGATAACCAGAAATCCAACTGAAGATATCAAGAAGAAAGTACCCCGTATAACTGATGCACTTAATGATAAAAAAGGCAGCATCCATTAACAGTGGTGAAGCTGGCATCTGGGGAAGTTTGTCAACATAGGGTAAAGTCCTCAGCACAGGGGGGGGGGGGTGTTGATTTTGATCAAACAAGTAATCCAAGTGGCTGTAAAATATATCGAAAGGATTTAGATAAACTAAGTAAAGATATCATGAAATCGACAACAGAATTTAATGCTTCAATACGAAATATCATGACACTAGTGGAGAGTGAGATACGTAGCAAATAAGACTGTAAACTGTACAATAGAAAAAAAAATGTTAAGTACAAACAATAAAGAGCTTAAGGATTCTCTATATTTTTTAGTCACTTTCTACCACAAACGTTGTTATTTACTTACAATTCTAACCATCATATATGAATTCTTGTCCGTGTTAAATATACAGGATTAGCGATCTGTTCTCCTACATATTGTTCAGTGGGTGATTGGGCACTCAACCGCAGGTGATGGAAGTACTTGTACAATCCAAACCAGCACACACACTTTCTCATCTGTCGCACGTAGAAGAGAAGAGAAGAGAAAGAAATATGATCAACACTAAATTTGTTTAAGGAGAACATAGGTACAGACAGTGTTTTAACCCACTACTAAACCAAAAGATCATAGTAGTAAACAACTGAAGAGGGAACATAGTAGCAAGCGTCGCAAGAAACTTTATCCAGACAAAGAATGTTGGAAATTCTTCACTTTTTGGAAGACTTTTAATGAGTGAAGAATGTTGAAATCCACTCCGTATGGGGTATAGATGCGCTAAGCCGATGGAAGCGTTAACTGTGTTGTGTTGTACTGTGTTGTGTTGTACTGTGTTGTGTGGTACTGTGTTGTGTGGTACTGTGTTGTGTGGTACTGTGTTGTGTGGTACTGTGTTGTGTGGTACTGTGTTGTGTGGTACTGTGTTGTGTGGTACTGTGTTGTGTTGAACTGTTGTGTTGTACTGTGTTGTGGTGGTCCTGTGTTGTGGTGGTCCTGTGTTGTGGTGGTCCTGTGTTGTGGTGGTCCTGTGTTGTTGTGACAACGTGCTGTAGAGGCGTGACACTGTCGTGACGCTCAGATCTGTCCTCCAAATAGTACAAATAGTGACTATAGGTGTGTACTCACCTGGTTGTGCTTGCGGGGGTTGAGCTTCGACTCTTTGGTCCCGCCTCTCATCCGTCAATCAACTGGTGTACAGATTCCTGAGCTACTGGGCTCTATCATATCCACATTTGAAACTGTGTATGGAGTCAGCCTCCACCACATCACTGTGTGTGTGTGTGTGTGTGTGTGTGTGTGTGTGTGTGTGTGTGTGTGTGTGTGTGTGTGTGTGTGTGTGTGTGTGTGTTGTAGCCTATAGCTTGTGGCCGAGGAGAGGGGCGCCGCTTGTAAATATTGATGGGACTGTGACTGCTTGTGCTATTGATTATTCTGCCGCGTCAGACGCACGCGCGCACACACACACCCGTACGCATACACATATGCAACCAGTTGAGAGGCGGGACCAAAGAGCCAAAGCTCAACCCCCCGCAAGCACAACTAGGTGAGTACATACATGGATATATACACACGTATGTAGACACACGTACGTATTCCCACATGCATTCACGTACGTACGTACTCAAGCACGTACGCATACACATGTACGTACGCATACACACGTGCGCATACTGCATGAGTGGTGTCCCGGGCAACATAAAGATAGAGGAAATTTGAAAAATAAATGAGATAAAAATATTGTATAATATAAATAAATGAGAAATTTGAAAAATAAATGAGATAAAACAAATGTCCAAAAGTGAAGGAAAAATGTATATAAGTTGTAATCCTGAGAGTATAATATATTATAGTATCTTTATATTGAATAATAGTAAATTTATTTTAAGTTATACATGTCTCGCCAAGTCTTTATGAGTAAATAAAGTGTAATTTAATGTATAACAATAATGTAAGTGAATGTCAATGGAATACAGAAAAAAATAATTCCATGGAGACCTCTAATGGTTGACTGTGCCATTTATTTTACAATATTCCTCTATTCTATATGAGGGTGTTCGTAGTACAGTATTGCATTAAAAGGAATTGTGTAAAATATTATTGTGCAATGGTACTGTACCATTAGAGACTGTGCAACGGTACCTGTGTCACCTGAAACTATGCAACGGTACTGTGCCTACAGAGACTGTAAACATGTGTAGTCCCTATGTGTATTGTTGGCATTTGTTTTAGTCTCCCGCTTGTATTCCCCCCCCCCCGTTTCATCCCAAATCCTAATCCCTGACCCCTTCCAAGTGCTATATAGTCGTAATGACTTGGATGTTTCTCCATACCGCTCCTGTGCCAGGTAAGTCCACTACGGGCTCACCATAGCCCGTGCTACTTGGAACTTGTTCCGAGTAGCTGAATCTATAACGACAACAACGGATGTTTCTCCTGATAGTTTCCTGCCTTCCCTCCCTCTAGGATCCATAATCAGTAAGGAACTGAAGGTCACTCGACTGGGATGTGTTGTAGCTCATTTAAGATGAGCTATTTTATAGTATAGACCTATTTTCTGGCATGTTAAATGTGTACATAAAATTTGCTGTATAATAACAATTGTGAGGCGCTCATTGAAAACAGAATCGTACTGTTCTCTCAGTATTTCACTGATTTGTTATCTGTGAGAGTTCCATCTCCCTTGTACTGGGACGCCTAAACTAGATGAATTTTTTTTTTAGATTTTATACAGGAGAAAAAATTATTTTGGATTCCTTTCTATTTCATTGATAGCCTTTTGCTCTGTCTGCCTCTCCTGGATTGTATATGATTCTTGTACACATAAATACAATAATAAGGGGAATGCGCCAAGCCATTGCGACTATATAGCACATGGAAGGGGGTCAGGATAAGGATTTGGGATGAGACGGGGGGGGGAGGAATGGTGCCCAACCACTTGGTGGACGGTCGGGGACTGAACGCCGACCTGCATGAAGCTTGTAGCTTTAGCTCAGTCGTTTCTATTTCTCTGTATATCCGTTCTTTTCGTTTTTAGGAATGTGTGGGGCGTTCAAGTTGGTCCACGATTGGTTTTCTTCGCCAGTAGAGGGAATGCCAGTCTCGTTAAAATTTGCATCTTCACGAGTTATTTTCTTAGCGTGAGTGTCTTGGGCATATTTCTAGAGTTATTGAGCCAATTTATTTTAAGCATTGATTAAGGTTTGTACCGGGACGAGGTTCTGTGAGGAGTTATACTCGCCAAGCCCGGCCCGGGTCCGGCCCCCGGGGCCAGGCTTGGCGAGTGGGAGTTTGGTCCAACAAAATATTGATTGGAGCGGCCCGCAGGCCCACATGTCCACTTCAGCCCGGTTGGTCCGGCACTTCTTGCAGAAAACTGTTCAGTTTTTTTCTTGAAGATTTCCACTTTCGTTCTGGCAATATTTCTTACATGTGCTGGGAAGGTATTAAACAACCGCGGATCTCTGATATTCATACAGTTCTCTGATTTGTGCCTATGGCACCCCTGCTCTTCATTGGTTTTATTCTGCATTTCCGTCCATATCGTTCGCTCCAGTATGTTGTTATTTTACGGTGAAAATCTGTGACTGGCCATCTAGTATTTTTCATGGATATATTATTTGATATCTCTCTTGTCTCCTTTCTAGGGTGTACCTTTTTGAGAGCTTTGAGACGGCTACCGTGTGGCGATTCCTAGGATCAACGTCCCTCGGTCCGGTCTCTGACTAGACTTTCTTCAGTAGTTTAATGGTTGTGTCTATCTATGTTGTATGTTATCTATTCCCTCTACTTCAACAATCTCTCCTGCTCAGACTGTGCAACGGTACCTGTGCCACCAGAGACTGTGCAACGGTACCTGTGTCACCAGAGACTGTGCAACGGTACCTGTGTCACCAGACTGTGCAACGGTACCTGTGTCACCAGAGACTGTGCAACGGTACCTGTGCCACCAGAGACTGTGCAACGGTACCTGTGTCACCAGAGACTGTGCAACGGTACCTGTGTCACCAGAGACTGTGCAACGGTACCTGTGTCACCAGAGACTGTGCAACGGTACCTGTGTCACCAGAGACTGTGCAACGGTACCTGTGTCACCAGAGACTGTGCAACGGTACCTGTGCCACCAGAGACTGTGCAACGGTACCTGTGCCACCAGAGGCTGTGCAACGGTACCTGTGTCACCAGAGACTGTGCAACGGTACCTGTGCCACCAGAGACTGTGCAACGGTACCTGTGCCACCAGAGACTGTGCAACGGTACCTGTGCCACCAGAGACTGTGCAACGGTACCTGTGCCACCAGAGACTGTGCAACGGTACCTGTGCCATCAGAGACTGTGCAACGGTACCTGTGCCACCAGAGGCTGTGCAACGGTACCTGTGTCACCAGAGACTGTGCAACGGTACCTGTGCCACCAGAGACTGTGCAACGGTCCCTGTGCCACCAGAGACTGTGCAACGGTACCTGTGCCACCAGAGACTGTGCAACGGTACCTGTGCCACCAGAGACTGTGCAACGGTACCTGTGTCACCAGAGACTGTGCAACGGTACCTGTGTCACCAGAGGCTGTGCAACGGTACCTGTGTCACCAGAGGCTGTGCAACGGTACCTGTGTCACCAGAGACTGTGCAACGGTCCCTGTGCCACCAGAGACTGTGCAACGGTACCTGTGTCACCAGAGACTGTGCAACGGTCCCTGTGCCACCAGAGACTGTGCAACGGTACCTGTGTCACCAGAGGCTGTGCAACGGTACCTGTGTCACCAGAGGCTGTGCAACGGTACCTGTGTCACCAGAGGCTGTGCAACGGTACCTGTGTCACGAGAGACTGTGCAACGGTACCTGTGTCACGAGAGACTGTGCAACGGTCCCTGTGCCACCAGAGACTGTGCAACGGTCCCTGTGCCACCAGAGACTGTGCAACGGTCCCTGTGCCACCAGAGACTGTGCAACGGTCCCTGTGCCACCAGAGACTGTGCAACGGTCCCTGTGCCACCAGAAATTATGCAACGGTTCCTGTGCCGCAAGAGACTGTGCAACGGTACCTGTGCCCCTGAGACTGTGCAACGGTACCCGTGCCCCCTGAGACTGTGCAACGGTACCTGTGCCACCAGAGACTGTGCAACATCGCCTGCAACGAGGCAGGGTTGCCAGACACCCAACGATCATATTCCCACAGATGTGAGGTTAAATTATGTTTTTATTGCATCATAAAATGTTGCTAGAGAATTCCACCTTGGTCCGCTAATGGATACTTGTGCCGTTGGTGAAGAACGTTGCGCCGTTGGTGAAAAACGTTTGCCGTTGGTGAAGAACGTTTGCCGTTGGTGAAGAACGTTTGTGCCGTTGGTAAAGAACCTGAGACTGTCGCTACTGGGCTTGTGGTCAGGAGCTAGGTGGACCAGTCGTTGAATTGTGCCTTTGGCTTTGCGGTTGAGAATGATTAAGTGTAGAACAGCTGTTTGTGGATATTAAATGAAATGATTAGGAGAGAGAGAGAGAGAGAGAGAGAGAGAGAGAGAGAGAGAGAGAGAGAGAGAGAGAGAGAGAGAGAGTGTGTGTGAGAGAGTGTGAGAGAGTGTGAGAGAGTGTGAGAGAGTGTGAGAGAGTGTGAGAGAGTGTGAGAGAGTGTGAGAGAGTGTGAGAGAGTGTGAGAGAGTGTGAGAGTGAGTGAGAGTGAGTGAGAGTGAGTGAGAGTGAGTGAGAGTGAGTGAGAGTGAGTGAGA
>WNGS01009285.1:18295-35240 GCA_020271785.1 Procambarus virginalis
TGCAACAAGAGCCACTAACACCACCACTGCAACAAGAGCCACTAACACCACCACCACTGCAACAAGAGCCACTAACACCACCACTGCAACAAGAGCCACTAACACCACCACTCCAACAAGAGCCACTAACACCACCACCACTGCAACAAGAGCCACTAACACCACCACCACTGCAACAAGAGCCACTAACACCACCACCACTGCAACAAGAGCCACTAACACCACTACTGCAACAAGAGCCACTAACAACACCACCACTGCAACAAGAGCCACTAACAACACCACTGCAACAAGAGCCACTAACACCACCACTGCAACAAGAGCCACTAACCCACCACCACCACTGCAACAAGAGCCACTAACACCACCACCACTGCAACAAGAGCCACTAACACCACCACTGCAACAAGAGCCACTAACAACACCACTGCAACAAGAGCCACTAACACCACCACTGCAACAAGAGCCACTAACACCACCACTCCAACAAGAGCCACTAACACCACCACCACTGCAACAAGAGCCACTAACACCACCACCACTGCAACAAGAGCCACTAACACCACCACCACTGCAACAAGAGCCACTAACACCACCACTGCAACAAGAGCCACTAACAACACCACTGCAACAAGAGCCACTAACACCACCACCACTGCAACAAGAGCCACTAACACCACCACTGCAACAAGAGCCACTAACAACACCACTGCAACAAGAGCCACTAACACCACCACTGCAACAAGAGCCACTAACACCACCACTGCAACAAGAGCCACTAACACCACCACTGCAACAAGAGCCACTAACAACACCACTGCAACAAGAGCCACTAACACCACCACTGCAACAAGAGCCACTAACAACACCACTGCAACAAGAGCCACTAACACCACCACCACTGCAACAAGAGCCACTAACACCACTACTGCAACAAGAGCCACTAACACCACCACTGCAACAAGAGCCACTAACACCACCACTGCAACAAGAGCCACTAACACCACCACTGCAACAAGAGCCACTAACACCACCACTGCAACAAGAGCCACTAACACCACCACTGCAACAAGAGCCACTAACACCACCACTGCAACAAGAGCCACTAACACCACCACTGCAACAAGAGCCACTAACACCACCACTGCAACAAGAGCCACTAACAACACCACTGCAACAAGAGCCACTAACAACACCACTGCAACAAGAGCCACTAACACCACCACTGCAACAAGAGCCACTAACAACACCACTGCAACAAGAGCCACTAACAACACCACTTCAACAAGAGCCACTAACACCACCACTGCAACAAGAGCCACTAACACCACCACTGCAACAAGAGCCACTAACACCACCACTGCAACAAGAGCCACTAACACCACCACTGCAACAAGAGCCACTAACACCACCACTGCAACAAGAGCCACTAACACCACCACTGCAACAAGAGCCACTAACACCACCACTGCAACAAGAGCCACTAACACCACCACTGCAACAAGAGCCACTAACACCACCACTGCAACAAGAGCCACTAACAACACCACTCCAACAAGAGCCACTAACACCACCACTGCAACAAGAGCCACTAACACCACCACCACTGCAACAAGAGCCACTAATAACACCACCACTGCAACAAGAGCCACTAACACCACCACTGCAACAAGAGCCACTAACACCACCACTGCAACAAGAGCCACTAACACCACCACTGCAACAAGAGCCACTAACACCACCACTGCAACAAGAGCCACTAACACCACCACTGCAACAAGAGCCACTAACAACACCACTGCAACAAGAGCCACTAACAACACCACTGCAACAAGAGCCACTAACACCACCACTGCAACAAGAGCCACTAACAACACCACTGCAACAAGAGCCACTAACACCACCACTGCAACAAGAGCCACTAACACCACCACTGCAACAAGAGCCACTAACACCACCACTGCAACAAGAGCCACTAACAACACCACCACTGCAACAAGAGCCACTAACACCAACACCACTCCAACAAGAGCCACTAACACCACCACTGCAACAAGAGCCACTAACACCACCACTGCAACAAGAGCCACTAACACCACCACTGCAACAAGAGCCACTAACACCACCACTGCAACAAGAGCCACTAACAACACCACCACTGCAACAAGAGCCACTAACACCACCACTGCAACAAGAGCCACTAACACCACCACCACTCCAACAAGAGCCACTAACACCACTGCAACAAGAGCCACTAACACACCACTGCAACAAGAGCCACTAACACCACCACTCCAACAAGAGCCACTAACACCACCACTGCAACAAGAGCCACTAACACCACCACTCCAACAAGAGCCACTAACACCACCACCACTCCAACAAGAGCCACTAACACCACCACTGCAACAAGAGCCACTAACACCACCACTGCAACAAGAGCCACTAACACCACCACTGCAACAAGAGCCACTAACACCACCACTGCAACAAGAGCCACTAACAACACCACTGCAACAAGAGCCACTAACAACACCACTGCAACAAGAGCCACTAACACCACCACTGCAACAAGAGCCACTAACACCACCACTCCAACAAGAGCCACTAACACCACCACTGCAACAAGAGCCACTAACACCACCACTGCAACAAGAGCCACTAACACCACTGCAACAAGAGCCACTAACACCACTGCAACAAGAGCCACTAACACACCACCACTCCAACAAGAGCCACTAACACCACCACTGCAACAAGAGCCACTAACACCACCACTGCAACAAGAGCCACTAACACCACCACTGCAACAAGAGCCACTAACACCACTGCAACAAGAGCCACTAACAACACCACTCCAACAAGAGCCACTAACACCACCACTGCAACAAGAGCCACTAACACCACCACTGCAACAAGAGCCACTAACACCACTACAACAAGAGCCACTAACACCACCACTGCAACAAGAGCCACTAACACCACCACTGCAACAAGAGCCACTAACAACACCCCCCACTCCAACAAGAGCCACTAACACCACCACTGCAACAAGAGCCACTAACACCACCACTGCAACAAGAGCCACTAACACCACTACAACAAGAGCAACTAACACCACCACTGCAACAAGAGCCACTAACACCACCACTGCAACAAACAAAACACAACAATCAAACACTGGGATAATGCAAATGATCAACCTCCAGACCAAATGATAAAGCAAAGAAAGTAATTAAATGTACAATATAGAAAGGATGAGAGAGCAGTAGACAATTTATTTATTTGTTTATTTATTTATATACAAGAAGGTACATTGATTTTGAGAGAATACATAGTACAGTATTTACAATCTTGTAAAGCCACTAGTACGCGCAGCGTTTCGGGCAGGTCCTTCATCTAACAGATAATTTTAAGTAGGTAAATTCTAGCAGGATTAATAAAATGATAACAAATACATTGCAAGAAAAAAAATGAAATGAGAGAGATTAGTAAGTATATTAAAGCACATTGTTATATTAAAGCTCTGATTGATTACATTGACAGCTTAATTGGTAATTTAAACAAGATTAATAGACACCATACAGCAGATTGATAGCACACAAGAAGACAGCAATGATCACAATGGTAAAGATGTTCGGATTGGGTACATAAAGATTGGGAGATTGGGTAGCAATAGATACAGTGCAGTTTTAAAGCAAAAGGTAAAAAACTATGAAGATGAATTTAGGTACATTTTAGTATTGTTTTTGAATGACTCAAAAGTTGGACAGCTTTTCAATTCAATAGGGAGTAAGTTCCATAAACTGGGTCCCTTTATTTGCATAGAGTGTTTACACAGATTAAGTTTGACTCTGGGGATATCAAAGATATATTTATTTCTGGTGTGGTGATAATGGGTCCTATTACATCTGTCCAGGGAGAGTTTCAGAGCAGGATTTGCATTTAAGAACAGGGTTTTGTAATTGTAGTTGACACAAGAGAATTTGTGGAGTGAGATTATGTTTAGCATGTTTTGGGAGTTAAACAAGGAGGCTGAGTGTTGTCTGTGAAGAATAATAATACAATGAAGAAGATTGCAAAGCTGTACCATGTGTCATCACATTAGGATGTGTCCAGTGCTTCACTTATCAAGGAGAAGTCAACTTCTTAACGAGGCGAGAGGGAAGATGACATCAGTATAAAGAACTCATTAGGCTGTGGAGGGGCGAGGCAGTCTTGGGGGGTGGGGAAGGGTACTGGCTGCTGCTGGTTGTTGTGGTGGTGGTGGTAGTGGTGGTTGTCAGGGCTGGGAGGGAAATATCAGGGTAAAGAGCCAAGCCATTACAAATATATAGCTCTTGGAAGGGGTTAGGATAAGGGTTTGGGATGGGACGGTAAGTTTCTGTATTCTTGACTTCCTCCTCACGAGTCAGGGACGAATATGTCAGTAAATTCTTCAGTACAACAGTGAGGATAATGGCAACAGATTACCATCAATCGATGGTCTCATATAATTATCCTTTTAGTACTTAATATTCAGATACGCGCTTAGTTTTTCTCACACTCACATGCAACAAGGCTGTTGTTGTTAGCTGTTGCTGCAAGGGGCAGACGGTGGTCTCTTTCCAAGTTGTATACATTTAAGCTTAAGGGTAATTATTAATGTTACAAATTGGTGAAGGTAGGATCGACTTTGCAATAAGTGGTAACAGCGGTTACCAAGAGTATGCGCGTTACAAACGGTAACAACATTATTGACCATAATCAGTCATTGCACAAAGGTGGCTTCACTACAAATGGCACCATTGCAACTCTAAGGAAACTGGAATGTTAAAGGGAGTACCTTACAGACAGGAAACTGAGGGCGACAGTCAGAAGCCAGGCTGGAGGGATGTAGCATGTGAGGTCCCCCTCACTTGAAATTTCCCCTCAGTGAAATATAGAGAAATCCAAAATATTTTTTCCTCCTAAGCAAAATCAAGATCAAAAACCACATCTAGTATCGGGCCCCTGCGAAAGGGAGATGGAACTTTCACCGATGACAACAAAGAAATGAGCGAGTTACTGAGGAAGCAGTATGACTCTGTTTTCAGCGAGTCACTAAACGCACTAAAGATTGATAACCCAAATGAATTTTTCATGGATATGATACCAACACCAAATCATATATCAGACGTCACCCTATCCCCACTGGATTTTGAAGAAGTCATAGACAGTATGCCTATGCACTCTGCACCAGGCCCTGACTCTTGGAACTCTATATTCATCAAGAACTGTAAAAAAACACTATCGCAGGCCCTTCACATTCTGTGGAGACAAAGCCTAGATACTGGCGTTATCCCTGACATACTAAAAACAGCAGAGATAGCACCACTCCATAAAGGAGGAAATAAGGCAGAGGCAAAAAATTACAGACCGATAGCACTAACATCGCACATCATAAAAATTTTTGAGAGAGTGCTAAAAAGTAAGATCACAAAATACATGGAACCACAGCAACTCCATAACCTCGAACAACATGGTTTCAGAACAGGGCGCTCTTGCCTGTCACAGTTGCTGGACCACTATGACATGGCATTAGATGCCATGGAAGACAAACAAAACGCTGATGTAATTTACACAGATTTCGCAAAAGCCTTCGATAAGTGTGACCATGGTGTTATTGCACATAAAATGTGTTCAAAAGGAATTACCAGAAAAATAGGCAGATGGATCTACAATTTCTTCACAAACAAAACTCAGTGTGTAATAGTCAACACAATAAATTCTGATCCATCAACCGTGAAGAGCTCAGTACCCCAGGGTACTGTGCTTGCTCCAGTACTTTTCTCAACTTCATATCAGACATCGACAAGGACACAATTTATAGTACTGTGTCATCCTTTGCAGATACCTGCTTGATGGGGTTCTGGAAGTTCTACTCCCCAAACCCGGCCCGAAAACAGGATCGACTGGCGAGAGTTTGGTCCACCAGGCTGTTGCTTGGAGCGGCCCGCAGGCCCACATACCCACCACAGCCCGGCTGATCCGGAACTTCTTTTAGAAAACAGTCCAGTTTTCTCTTGAAGATGTCCACGGTTGTTCCGGCAATATTTCTTATAGTCGCTGAGAGGACGTTGAACAACCGCGAACCTCTGATGTTTATGCAGTGTTCTCTGATTGTGCCTAAGGCACAATCAGAGAACTGATTGTGCCTTCACTGTGCCTGCTCTTCACTGGTTCAATCCTGCATTTTCCTCCATATCGTTCACTCCAGTACGTTCTTATTTTACTGTGTAGATTTGGGACTTGGCCCTCCAGTATTTTCCATGTGTATATTATTTGGTATCTCTCTCTCGTCTCCTTTCTAGAGAGTACATTTGGAGAGCTTTGAGACGATCCCAATAATTTAGGTGTTTTATCTCGTCTATGCGTGCCGTATATGTTCTCTGTATTCCCTCTATTTCAGCAATCTCTCCTGCTCTGAAGGGGAAAGTGAGTACTGAGCAGTACTCGAGACGGGACAACACAAGTGACTTGAAGAGTACAACCATTGTGATGGGATCCCTGGATTTGAAAGTTCTCGTTATCTATCCTATCATTTTTCTGGCTGACGCAATATTTGCTTGGTTATGCTCCCTAAACTGTAGATCATCGGACATAAATATTACCAAATCCTTGACATGCTGTTTTCCTACCATGGGTAGATTCGATTGTGTTTTTTACCCTGTATTATGTTTCAGATCTTCATTTTTGCCGTAACTGAAATTTACCACTGTTAAACATCACGTTTTTTTGCTGCCCAAACGAAAACTTTGTTGACATCTGCTTGTAATTTTTCAATGTCTTCAGCAGAGGTAATTTTCATGCTGATTTTTGTGTCAACTGCAAAGCTGTGTCATGTATTTTTTTTTTGATAGATGACACTAGGAATTTCATGAGTAGACAATATAGAGGGCAAGGCAAACCTCCAATCAGATGTAAATCAGGTCCTTCTATGGGCTTCAGAAAATAATATGATGTTTAACGAGGATAAGTTCCAGCTCATGCGCTACGGAAAAAATGAAAATATAAAAACGGAAACCACGTACAAAACTCAGTCAAATCATAACATAGAAAGAAAAGGCAATGTAAAGGATCTGGGTGTACTCATGTCGGAAGACCTTACCTTTAAAGAACACAATAAAGTATCCGTCACAACTGCAAGAAAAATGACAGGTTGGATAACAAGAACCTTACACACTAGAGATGCTATACCGCTATACCAATGATGATACTTTTCAAGACGCTAGTGCTCTCTAAAATGGAGTACTGCGGCACAATGACAGCCCCTTTCAGAGCTGGAGAAATTGCTGACCTGGAGAGCGTGCAGAGATCCTATACTGCTATAATCCACTCAGTAAAACATCTAAACTACTGGGACCGACTAAAGAGCCTAAATCTGTATTCTCTTGAGCGCAGGCGGGAGAGATACATAATAATTTACACGTGGAAAATAGTAGAGCGGCTGGTCCCAAACCTGCACACAGAAATAACACCACATGAGACCAGAAGACATGGCAGGATGTGCAGAATACCCCGTTGAAGAGCAGAGATGCAACAACTACTCTGAGAGAGAACTCTATCAACATCAGAGGCCCGAGACTGTTCAACACGCTTCTGCTACACATAAGGGGCATAACTGGCCGACCCCTCACAGTGTTCATGAGAGAACTTGTTAACACCTCCTAAGGATACCTGATCAACCAGGCTGTGATTCATACGTCAGGCTGCGAGCAGCGCGTCAAACTGCCTGGTTGACCAGTCCAGCAACGAGCTGGCCTGGTCGACGACCGGGCCGCGGGGACGCTAAGCTCCGGAAACACCTCAAGGTAATCTCAAGGGTAACCAAAGTAACCTTATGGGAATGCACTCGTAGATAAACAGAGAACCAATAACTGAGGAGAATTGAAGAGTGAAACAGGAAGAACTTTTACAAACTACTGAGTAGGCACACAAATGGTTGTAAAGAGTTCAACCCCAACAAGTGTAAGGTAATGTAGATAGGACAAGGCTATGGAACACCAGAAGGAATCTCTCGTTTGAGAGGAAGGCAGCAACAGGAACCGCTAAGTCTTGCCTGTAAATATAATTCCAGAAATGACATCAGAAGTACATAAACAAAATCCACACCTATAGGGAGCTGGAACAAGCACGAACAGGCACGAATGGCATTTAAGAATATAAACAATGACTAAGTTGATAATATACACAGCCAAATTTAGATTAGTCCTAAAATATGCAGCTCACCATGGAACCTGCATCTCAGAACACAAGAACAAACTTGAAAACCTTGCAGAACAATTGCAAGAAGCGTGAATCAAGAGAACTTAGCTGCTAGGCCATGTTAAGGAGTTCTCTCTCTCAACCCTTGAAGAACAGGCACGGTGAACAGAGACAGGTGGCGTTGACGGCAGTGGTTGACAGGTGGCGTTGACGGCAGTGGTTGACAGGTGGCGTTGACGGCAGTGGTTGTTGACAGATGGCGTTGACACAAGTTTTATTATTATTATTATTATTATTTTCTACCACAGACGTGGCCACACATTTACAATGCTAACCAGCATATATGCATTTTTTTCTGTCCTCCATGGACAGGGTTAGAGATGTGTTAAACATATAGTTCAGGGGTTTATTGAACAATCAACCACTGAAGGTGATTCGGTGCTTTTAAAATGCTAAGCTAATTTACATACGTAAATACATATATACACAGATTTACGTATGCCCTACATAAAGTGTTCGATGTATCTTTTACATAGTGTCATTAATGTGCATTTACAAAGGTGAAATGTAATTCTGATCAGCTTCCATATATACTTTATACATATACGTACACACACACATATACGTACACACACACATATACGTACATATACATATATACACACACACATGCATTCACATACATTTGTCTCCTTTACTCTGACAGGGTGAGATAGCTGACAGAGAAACTAGTGTGCAATTAAGCACTTAATCACTGAAAGTGATTAAGGTGCATTTACAAGCTCAGGTTATATAGGATTCGAACCTGCGTCCGGGAGCATCCCAGACACTGCCTTAATCGACTGTGTGTGATGAAGTAAGGGCGAAGAGGGAGAACGGCCTATTGACATAGCTCGGGTGCATGGGGGGAGTTGTGTAAAAGCCTGGTTTGTGCCTCGGAGAGGCTGCAGGATCCAGTAAGTTCAGTAGAACTTCGGTTTCAATCCTTTTAACCCTGTCGTAGCTCAGTCGATTAAGGCAGTGTCTGGGATGCTCCCAGACGCAGGTTCGAATCCTCGACACGGCCCTTGTGGATTTGTTCATTTGATGCATCACGTTAGGTTATATAGTTCCATCACATACATACATTGTATAATTGATACATTACATGGTTAATCTTGGGTACACGTCCAATATATCGTCAAGTGTTCCAGTAGTCGTACGGTTGTTTCAGAGTTCAGCATACCTCAGCCCAGGAGGGCGAAAGTCAGACAATATGGGACATTCTACAATATAATGTTCAAGAGAGTGCATGCTTTCTCTTTCACAAAGTTGACACACACTGACACTGACGGCAGTGGGTGACAGGTGGCGTTGACGGCAGTGGGTGACAGGTGGCGTTGACGACAGTGGGTGACAGGTGGCGTTGACGGCAGTGGGTGACAGGTGGCGTTGACGGCAGTGGGGTGACAGGTGGCGTTGACGGCAGTGGGGTGACAGGTGCCGTTGACGGCAGTGGGTGACAGGTGGCGCTGACGGCAGTGGGTGACGATACCTGGTTGATACCTGGTTGATGGGGTTCTGGGAGTTCTTCTACTCCCCAAGCCCGGCCCGAGGCCAGGCTCGACTTGTGAGAGTTTGATCCACCAGGCTGTTGCTTGGAGCGGCCCGCAGAGCCACATACCCACCACAGCCCGGCTGATCTGGTTGATACCTGGTTGATACCTGGTTGATGGGGTTCTGGGAGTTCTTCTACTCCCCAAGCCCGGCCCGAGGCCAGGCTTGACTTGTGAGAGTTTGGTCCACTAGGCTGTTGCTTGGAGCGGCCCGCAGGCCCACATACCCACCACAGCCCGGCTGGTCCGGAACTCCTTGGAGGAATAAATCTAGTTTCCTCTTGAAGATGATCCGGGACTTCTCTTAGGAAACAGTCCAGTTTTCTCTTGAAGATGTCCACGGTTGTTCCGGCAATATTTCTTATAGTCGCTGGGAGGACGTTGAACAACCGCGGACCTCTGATGTTTATACAGTGCTCTCTGATTGTGCCTATGGCACCTCTGCTCTTCACTGGTTCAATCTTGCATTTTCTTCCATATCGTTCACTCCAGTACGTTGTTACTTTACTGTGTAGATTTGGGACCTGGCCCTCCAGTATTTTCCACGTGTATATTATTTGGTATCTCTCTCGTCTCCTTTCTAGAGAGTACATTTGGAGAGCTTTGAGACGATCCCAATAATTTAGGTGCTTTATCTCGTCTATGCGTGCCGTATATGTTCTCTGTATTCCCTCTATTTCAGCAATCTCTCCTGCTCTGAAGGGGGAAGTGAGTACTGAGCAGTATTCGAGACGGGACAACACAAGTGACTTGAAGAGTACAACCATTGTGATGGGATCCCTGGTGGTCTTGTCAACGCCACCCTGACGGGCGGCGTTGACGACAAGACCACCTCCTTAAATTGTTATAAAAGAGGAAGAGAGCATTAAGATGTCTCCAGAGCTGTACCCTAAGCAACCCGGACTCTGGCCGGGCTTGTTTAGGGGCTAACTGATCGATAAGGTTGTTGTTGGTAGTGGCCCGCAGGCTCACATGTCCACCTTGGTTCGGGGTAATATTTCTTACATCTAGTGGAAGATGATGAATAGTTATCGGTCTGTGGTGTTGATAGTGCTGTGTGATGGTGCTTATGGGCGCCTGTCACTATAGGCTACCACGGTCGTCCAATGCCCGTCAGTCCCTGCCGTCACCACCACCCGTCAGCCATAGCCACACACTTGCCTGTCAGCCACAAACCATTAACATTTACCTGTCAGCCACAACCATCAACACACCTCCCAGCTACAACCATCAGCACACACCTGTCACTGGTAACGAACACCTCCTGGCTAACAGTCCCCGCCACGCCCACAGACGTACAAACAACAACTGAGCGCTGAATGGCAGATCAAACTGTTTGCAAGTAGTCACCTCACTAATGATCCAATCATTAACGGTCGAACATCAGTTCTCGCGCTGTTGACGCTTCTCGGGGGACATTAAATGGTCCGTAATTACAATGTGCACATTGTGAAAGCTTCCAATTATGGTGCTAATGAGCCAATATATCAAGGCCTGCTCGGTACGTAGGGTGATGTTGTGGTACTGTTGATACCAAGACACTAATGTAAACAGGAGGAGAGAGGGTAAGTTAGAGAGGAAAAGAAAGTGGGAGAGAGCAGATGGGGTATTTAACACCTGCTACCATTGTAACACCTGCTACCATTGTAACACCTGCTACCATTGTAACACCTGCTATCATTGTAACACCTGCTACCATTGTAACACCCGCTACCATTGTAACACCCGCTATCATTGTAACACCCGCTATCATTGTAACACCTGCTACCATTGTAACACCTGCTACCATTGTAACACCTGCTACCATTGTAACACCCGCAATCATTGTAACACCTGCTACCATTGTAACACCTGATATCATTGTAACACCTGCTACCATTGTAACACCTGCTACCATTGTAACACCTGCTACCATTGTAACACCTGCTATCATTGTAACACCCGCTACCATTGTAACACCTGCTACCATTGTAACACCTGCTATCATTGTAACACCTGCTACCATTGTAACACCTGCTATCATTGTAACACCTGCTACCATTGTAACACCCGCTATCATTGTAACACCTGCTACCATTGTAACACCTGCTATCATTGTAACACCTGCTACCATTGTAACACCCGCTATCATTGTAACACCTGCTACCATTGTAACACCTGCTATCATTGTAACACCTGCTATCATTGTAACACCTGCTATCATTGTAACACCTGCTATCATTGTAACACCTGCTATCATTGTAACACCTGCTATCATTGTAACACCTGCTACCATTGTAACACCCGCTACCATTGTAACACCCGCTATCATTGTAACACCTACTACCATTGTAACACCCGCTACCATTGTAACACCCGCTACCATTGTAACACCTGCTATCATTGTAACACCTGCTACCATTGTAACACCTACTACCATTGTAACACCTGCTACCATTGTAACACCTGCTACCATTGTAACACCTGCTACCATTGTAACACCTACTACCATTGTAACACCTGCTACCATTGTAACACCTGCTACCATTGTAACACCCGCTATCATTGTAACACCTGCTACCATTGTAACACCTGCTATCATTGTAACACCTGCTACCATTGTAACACCCGCTATCATTGTAACACCCGCTACCATTGTAACACCCGCTACCATTGTAACACCCGCTACCATTGTAACACCTGCTATCATTGTAACACCTACTACCATTGTAACACCCGCTACCATTGTAACACCTGCTATCATTGTAACACCCGCTACCATTGTAACACCCGCTACCATTGTAACACCCACTACCATTGTAACACCCACTACCATTGTAACACCCGCTACCATTGTAACACCCGCTATCATTGTAACACCTACTATCATTGTAACACCCGCTACCATTGTAACACCTGCTATCATTGTAACACCCGCTACCATTGTAACACCCGCCACCATTGTAACACCTGCTATCATTGTAACACCCGCTACCATTGTAACACCCGCTATCATTGTAACACCCGCTACCATTGTAACACCCGCTACCATTGTAACACCCGCTATCATTGTAACACCCGCTACCATTGTAACACCTGCTACCATTGTAACACCTGCTACCATTGTAACACCCGCTACCATTGTAACACCTGCTACCATTGTAACACCTGCTACCATTGTAACACCTGCTACCATTGTAACACCTACTACCATTGTAACACCTGCTACCATTGTAACACCCGCTATCATTGCAACACCTGCTACCATTGTAACACCCGCTACCATTGTAACACCTGCTACCATTGTAACACCTGCTACCATTGTAACACCTACTACCATTGTAACACCCGCTACCATTGTAACACCTACTACCATTGTAACACCTGCTATCATTGTAACACCTGCTACCATTGTAACACCTACTACCATTGTAACACCTACTACCATTGTAACACCCGCTACCATTGTAACACCTGCCTGATACCACTGTAGGTTTATACACACTGGTTCTCTTAAGTATATTTCCTTATAAAATCTAAACATAATTTACAGTTGAGTGTAACCTGGTAACACTGGTCTCACACTGAACAATGGTACTTGCAAGTAAATGCTTAATCTCAATTCAAAGGAGAAACAGTGGCTGCCATCATTATTACAGTCGTTACTACAAGAGCATTGGTAATTACTAATTAGTGGATCACCAATGGTTTATGGGGGAAACTTCCGTGCCCATTTTATGACACTTTTGGCTTGATGTTGACTTAGTATATGTATCCAAAGGTTTCGATAATTACTACTGAGAGATTTCTTCTTATGATGTACTCAGTTACTGACAGTTATGTTAAACAATTTAATGCTGGAGAGTTTTGGGAGGTCCTAACAAGGAGGTTCAACCTCGTTGATGACATACACGGGCGATGACAATAGGGAAGAACCAGAGATACAAAAAGATGAAAATTAAGATTTTATTTACACGAAATTATTGTATTCGCTAAAAATCCCTAAGCTACTTCTATCCTACACTGGCAAATGGTTAGTAATTAAGACATGGACAATAACATCAGAGATATCACAGGTTACCTTGGACCACGGCCTCCCAGCAGCTGGAGACTCCATGGCCTCCACCCGGCTCTTGATGACACGCAGACTGGCTCCAGTCGCACCAGTTACTCTAATTCTATCATAACTATTGTATAACATTTGTGTGGACCCCATCCCATGTTGGAGTTGGAAAACATGACTTTGTAGATCGATTGGCCAATGAGGCTTGCAGGAGAGAAAACATTGATTATAACTTTGGACTATCTAATGCAATTATTAGAAACATACAAATTATAGAAATTCATTCAGATTTTAGAAGAACTAAGAAATGCCCAGAGGCCTGAAAGCTGCAATATTAAAAGTTATGACAAGTTTTGTAATAATAGGTATTTGTATGGTCAGCACAGTAACCGGACCAGGNAGAGCCACTAACACCACCACTGCAACAAGAGCCACTAACACCACCACTGCAACAAGAGCCACTAACACCACAACTCCAACAAGAGCCACTAACACCACAACTCCAACAAGAGCCACTAACACCACCACTGCAACAAGTGCCACTAACACCACCACTGTAACAAGAGCCACTAACACCATCACTCCAACAAGAGCCACTAACACCATCACTCCAACAAGAGCCACTAACAACACCACTGCAACAAGAGCCACTAACACCACCACTGCAACAAGAGCCATTAACACCACCACTGCAACAAGAGCCACTAACACCACCACTCCAACAAGAGCCACTAACACCACCACTGCAACAAGAGCCACTAACACCATCACTCCAACAAGAGCCACTAACAACACCACTGCAACAAGAGCCACTAACACCACCACTGCAACAAGAGCCACTAACACCACTACTGCAACAAGAGC
This sequence comes from Procambarus virginalis, assembly GCA_020271785.1. NCBI lineage: Eukaryota > Metazoa > Arthropoda > Malacostraca > Decapoda > Cambaridae > Procambarus > Procambarus virginalis. The sequence continues at coordinate 33,023 of WNGS01009285.1, forward strand.
CACTAACACCACCACTGCAACAAGAGCCACTAACACCACCACTCCAACAAGAGCCACTAACACACCACTGCAACAAGAGCCACTAACACCACCACTGCAACAAGAGCCACTAACAACACCACCACTGCAACAAGAGCCACTAACACCACCACTGCAACAAGAGCCACTAACAACACCACCACTGCAACAAGAGCCACTAACACCACCACTGCAACAAGAGCCACTAACAACACCACCACTGCAACAAGAGCCACTAACACCACCACTGCAACAAGAGCCACTAACACCACCACTGCAACAAGAGCCACTAACACCACCACTGCAACAAGAGCCACTAACACCACCACTCCAACAAGAGCCACTAACACCACCACTGCAACAAGAGCCACTAACAACACCACTGCAACAAGAGCCACTAACACCACCACTGCAACAAGAGCCACTAACAACACCACTGCAACAAGAGCCACTAACACCACCACTGCAACAAGAGCCACTAACACCACCACTGCAACAAGAGCCACTAACACCACCACTGCAACAAGAGCCATTAACACCACCACTGCAACAAGAGCCACTAACACCACCACTCCAACAAGAGCCACTAACAACACCACCACTGCAACAAGAGCCACTAACAACACCACTGCAACAAGAGCCACTAACAACACCACTGCAACAAGAGCCACTAACACCACCACTGCAACAAGAGCCACTAACACCACCACTGCAACAAGAGCCACTAACACCACCACTGCAACAAGAGCCACTAACACCACCACTGCAACAAGTGCCACTAACACCACCACTGCAACAAGAGCCACTAACACCACCACTGCAACAAGAGCCACTAACACCACCACTGCAACAAGAGCCACTAACACCACCACTGCAACAAGAGCCACTAACACCACCACTGCAACAAGAGCCACTAACACCACCACTGCAACAAGAGCCACTAACACCACCACTCCAACAAGAGCCACTAACACCACCACTCCAACAAGAGCCACTAACACCACCACTCCAACAAGAGCCACTAACACCACCACTGCAACAAGAGCCACTAACACCACCACTGCAACAAGAGCCACTAACACCACCACTGCAACAAGAGCCACTAACAACACCACTGCAACAAGAGCCACTAACAACACCACTGCAACAAGAGCCACTAACACCACCACTCCAACAAGAGCCACTAACACCACCACTCCAACAAGAGCCACTAACACCACCACTGCAACAAGAGCCACTAACACCACCACTCCAACAAGAGCCACTAACACCACCACTCCAACAAGAGCCACTAACACCACCACTCAACAAGAGCCACTAACACCACCACTCCAACAAGAGCCACTAACACCACCACTGCAACAAGAGCCACTAACACCACCACTCCAACAAGAGCCACTAACACCACCACTGCAACAAGAGCCACTAACACCACCACTCCAACAAGAGCCACTAACACCACTACTCCAACAAGAGCCACTAACACCACCACTGCAACAAGAGCCACTAACACCACCACCACTGCAACAAGAGCCATTAACAACAACACCACTGCAACAAGAGCCACTAACAACAACACCACTGCAACAAGAGCCACTAACAACAACACCACTGCAACAAGAGCCACTAACACCACCACTGCAACAAGTGCCACTAACACTACCACTGCAACAAGAGCCACTAACACCACCACTGCAACAAGAGCCACTAACACCACCACTGCAACAAGTGCCACTAACACCACCACTGCAACAAGAGCCACTAACACCACCACTGCAACAAGAGCCACTAACACCACCACTGCAACAAGTGCCACTAACACCACCACTGCAACAAGAGCCACTAACACCACCACTCCAACAAGAGCCACTAACACCACCACTGCAACAAGAGCCACTAACACCACCACTGCAACAAGAGCCACTAACACCACCACTCCAACAAGAGCCACTAACACCACCACTGCAACAAGAGCCACTAACACCACCACTGCAACAAGAGCCACTAACACCACCACTGCAACAAGAGCCACTAACACCACCACTGCAACAAGAGCCACTAACAACACCACTGCAGCAAGAGCCACTAACACCACCACTGCAACAAGAGCCACTAACAACACCACTGCAACAAGAGCCACTAACACCACCACTGCAACAAGAGCCACTAACACCACCACTGCAACAAGAGCCACTAACAC
>WNGS01009286.1:0-13326 GCA_020271785.1 Procambarus virginalis
AGGAAGCAGCCCATGACAGCTGACTAACACCCATGTACCTATTTTACTGCTAGGTAACAGGGCATAGGGTGAAAGAAACTCTGCCCATTTGCCATTGTTTTTCACCGGCGCCCGAGATCGAACCCGGGACCACAGGATCACAAGTCCAGCGTGCTGTCCGCTCGGCCGAGGCTCCCCTTTCATGCACATTGATGCAACTACAGTATATCTAACTAGTGCAGGCACTAATTTGTCCTGCTACAAAGATGCACTTCAATTCTAAAGAATGTTACTCAAGTTAGGCATTATCCAATCTGTCCTCTTGAATAGTATACAGTATTGCATTTTGACATATAAATCCCCCAACAGCTAAATTATAATGACAAAATAAATTGACCAGCTGAAACATAAAATGACAGGTTGTCACATTTTCCATGTGTGGGCCCTCGGTTACGTTAGGTTCTGGTTAACTTAGTACATCATTGTTGACAACTTGAGAGGACAGACTGCATTATCTATGGTTTCATCTAAATACAACAAGCATGACTGTTTTCACCTCTGAATCCAGTCCCAAAGCTGCAACTGATTTAAATAACCTACATAATAAAGTCAAGTCTCTGGTTCAAATAACAACATTTAAAATAACAATGCTTGAACACATTAAAACAAAACAAAAAAGACATAATACCTGTGAGCACTCATCAATAACCACCACATCAAAGTGTTGTTGAGGCAGGTGCCTTAGAGGGCCATCATTACTGCTGCTGGTCAAAGTGGCAAGAATCACATCACAACTTAAAAGCACTTGCTGGACCAGTCGACTCTCTCTGTTAGAAAAGAAAACAGTGTAGAATGTAATGAAATCAAAGTTTCTGGGTGAGAATAGACAAGTACCTAATAGAACTCCTCAACTGATGGCACCTAGTATTAGCATAGTATCTTTATGGACGATACTATGCTGATATTAGGTGCCATCAGTCGAGGAGTTCTATTAGTCCTACGAGGGAAAATGAGCTCCTTGGTCCCCCTCTGGAGAGGCGCAGGAAGCAGTGGCACTTATGATAACATTTCTATGAATTTATTCATATCTGCCATCACCGAGGAAGGCATTCAGAAAATCAATGAAACAAAACAAACCACTGTCAATTATATAAGAGACTGCAGTCTAAAGAACCACCAAAAGAACTCCCCAACAATGTAAATATACAATCAAAAATTCACAAAACTAGCGCGAGCTAGTTTGCCCCACCTTTTCCCCTAATTTTGGGGAGAAGGAGGGAGATAGCTCAGGTCAGTCAGCTGCTTCAGTAACAGATCAATCTTTAGATGATGACATCCCTCCCCTTCCTTCCCAATATCCTGTAAGAAGGGAGGGTGAATGCAGCCATCGGGGCTCGCCCAGAAATTGAGGATTTTATTCTGGTTTTCTGGGGGGAGTCCCTTGTAGCTTCCTGAAGCTAACAACCCACTCAGAAGGAACAAATGGGCACCAGGAAGGAGGGAGCTCTGCAGAAAGAAAAAAAAAAAAAAAACAGCGTTGAATGTAATGAAACACCATTTTTCTAGGCAAGTCCTGGAGGCTCCTTGGAGCTTATCGTGCTAATGTATGTTATATTAGACCGGGACATTAGCTATGGAGTTCAGACCTACCAGGAACCAGTGCCAGAACCTGGCCCCTTCAGAGAGGTTTCAGGGAGCAATGGCCCTGGGAAAACCTCATTGTGGTTGGGGTTTTTCCTTATCTGCCATCGACCGGGGTTAGGCACCCAGAAAGATAGGCATAACAAAACAAATCCCACATGGTAAGAAACTAAAACAAAAAACCGAACAGAGAGAAAAAAACCCTGCAATCCCAAGGAAACAAGCAAACAAGCAATTATCACAATTTACTACCGCACTGGTCGTCCGCACAGCCCAGGGAGGGGACCCCCGGACCTCACCGTGCCGGCTGCCTTCAGTTCGGAAACTAGGCTTCAACCAACGTGAAAAAAACCCACCGACCGGATGGGAGGGAGGGTAGCCAGGGAGCCTCCGGGGCTCACCCAGAAAATGGCGTTTCATTACATTCAACGCTGCTTTTCTGTGGGGAGCCCCTACGGCTCCCTGGAGCTACATACCCAAAGAGAAGGAAAATACCTGTATGGACTTACCTGGGAGGCGGCGGCCAAAAACTCCTTAACGCGAAGTCAAGACAACTGGCTGCAACCTGTAACCTAAAGCAACACAAGAACGCCGAGGAGCAGGTATGTTCAAATAACGGGCAGCCAGGACCCTGTTCGACTTCCAAAATCCACGCGCCTGAATATAAGCCCAAGACATGTTAAAAAACACGACAGCCAAAGCTGCAAACTTCCGGACGTCATGGGCGCAAGGATAGACCGCAGGCTGGCTAGACTTAATAACCCTGCGGACAACCTGGGAGACCCGAGCAGCAAGGACCAGGAAGGCTCAGGCAGCGCATGAGCAGGCCGGAGGTGAAACATAGCATGAGAAAGCTTATGGAACGGGGCGGATGTGACGTCCACCCGAACACTAGCTTGAGTGGCTCCGCCAGCGCTACACGATACGAGGCGACAGTATAGGCATCAAATGACGGTCCTGAAAAAGCCAAGAAAGAAAGGACAAGACAACCCGATCCGAAAGATAAGACAACCTACGAAGAGCAAGAAAAGAGTTTCCTGGTGAAAAGAACGCCAGGAAACTTCATACTGTCGCCGAGACGAAGCTCTCAGGTGGGACACCATCAACAAAGCCACCTGATCACCTTAAATATGGTGATACATCCGCATCAAAAAGACCAGACGCAAACAGCAGAGGAGAAGGTCGAACCAGCCCCATACCGGACGGGGCCGACCTGCTGAAATAGGCGGAGCCGCGGGAAACGCCCCTGATTCGGACACTGAGCCAATAGCGCCGGAAACCAAGGCTGGGCCGGCCACCAAGGGGCCACAAGGACTACTTTCCCTGGGAAGGTCTCCAACTGAACCAGAACCCGAAGCAACAGCTGGACTGGGTGGAAGAGGTACAGGTAACCCCACCTCGACCGCCTCACAGTCGGGGAAGGGCGTCACATAGATTGGGAGACGCCGCGACCACGCCGACATGAGGTCCACGTCTGGGAGACCGTACATCTGGCAGATCCAACGAAATGAGTCATTGTCGACCATCCATTCAGTGGACAGGGGAATGAAGTGAAACAGACTGTCTGCCAGGACGTTGGACACTCCCCAGACATGAACCGCACGGAGAGCCAAACCCTGAGAATCCAGCAGATGAACCACTCGAAGGGACAGAAGACAGCTCGAGAAGGGAAAAGAAACATAAGACTGAAGCCAAATGCCAACTGGCCCCTGGCAGGGCTGAACTCCACAGCTATTGTCCCGGTCTAATATAACATGCATTAGCCCGATAAGCTCCAGGGAACCGTAGGGGCTCACCACAGAAAATGGGCGTTGACAGAACCATCGCCAGACGAGGTCTACTCCGCACGAGCTGTCAGGTGGCAGTTGCCACAAATATAGTATTACCTAATTATTTCAATGTTTCTGATTGATTTTTTCTTTGTTTTTTTGAAGTAATATTATTCAATAGTGAGTATTGTGATATATTTATATAATAAAATGTGTGAACCATCGCTGTACTCAAAATTATGGTGTGCATATTAGTGATTCAATTATTATGTTCATAAAACAATAAACAAATAGTTTTGCTGTTATTACACTACATGCACAGGTTATAAATAAGGATCTGCATGTTTTGCTCACCATAATGAACCACTAAATTGGTATTGTGAGTCAAAATGCAACAAGGAGTGACCGCCACACACCAGCCAGTCACTCGCTGCCACTCCCACCCTCAACACCACCTCACTCGCCCTCATTCTCCTCCCACAATATTGTTTTTGCATTTATTCACTAACCACAGACATTATATATAAGTATTTACATGTTTTGTTCACCATAACTGTACATCTAAGCTTGTATGGTGAGTAAAGGCAATAAGACGTAGCTACTCACACAGTCAGCTGGTGGCGGCCGCCCTCAAGACCAGACACACTAATATTTCTCCTCCAACAATGTTGTTTGTGGTGTTATTACGCTATATACACACACATTATATATAAAGTATCTACTGTTTTATTCACCATACCTGTACAAATAAGCTGGTATAGTGCCCAAAGACCAGTAAACAACATGACAAGTCGTGCAGACGACGCACCTTCCTCACCAAAATGGTGGCTCCCAACCTACTCCTATTGCTGTTATTACACTCTATACACAAGTTAAATATAAGTATCTACATTTGTGATCACCAAAGCGAACCACTAAGCTGGTATGGTGAGTGCAATCAATAAAAGGTGGCCACAAACAGTCAGAAGACGACGCCACCACCCTCCCTCCTTCAGCATTACTCCTCCCTCCATGGAGCACAGCACTAAATATCACCACAATCCTGCTATTATCAGAATTCTGGTCAGTTTTATCACAGTCAGGGGTCTTCTGTAATACTACCAACGCTAAATAATAACATGAACATATATATTTTGACGTTTTTAGGCTTTGCTGTGGTCACAAGCTGAACAGCAGTGCTGTGCGCTCATGGTGCGTGCATCAGCCTTGATGGCTCGCTCAATACTGAATCTCTCACACCCAGGAATGTTGGCCACTATTTTTTTTCTAGGTGACGTCTGTCAACTATCGGTTGTGGTTGCACTATAGCTGCCCCTATCCCACGCAGGGCGTTTAAGGCGCTAGACATAATATTCAGAGGTTGAAAATGGGAAATAGATTCACGGAAAAGGAAATGTGTGAAACATTAAACGAAATGTTCCAAAGTGTGTTTGTACAAAATGAAATCTTCAGGGAACCAGATGCAATAAGAATTCTAGAGAACAACATAGAGCACATAGAGCAGTCTAGAGATGAAGTGGGAAAAAAAGCTCAAGGAGCTAAATAAGAACAAACCAGTTGGTCCAGATGGAGTTTCACCATGGGTTCTGAGAGAATGTGCACCTGAGCTCAGCATTCCACTTCAACTGATTTTTCAGGCATCCCTTTTTACAGGAGTTGTAGCTGATGTGTGGAAAAAGGCTAACATAGTTCCAATCTACGAAAGTGGAAGCAGGGAAGACCCCCCTTAATTATAGACTGGTATCATTGACAAGTGTAATAGTCAAAATATTTGAAAAAATAATTAAAACTAAATGGGTAGAACACCTGGAGAGAAATGATATAATATCAGATAGACAGTATGGTTTTTGATCTGGAAGATCCTGTGTATCGAATTTACTCAGTTTCTATGATCGAGCAACAGAGATATGCAGGCGATGAGTCACAATAACGTGGCTAAAGTATGTTGACCAGACCACACACTAGAAGGTGAAGGGATGACGACGTTTCGATCCATCCTGGACCATTCTCAAGTCGATTGTGATGAGGAAGTAGAGAGACAGGCAATAAATAGGCAAGAGAGAGCTGAGGAGCAAAGTAAGGTGTAGTAGGGGATAGTAATAGTAATAAAAGCTGCAGAAGGCCTATTGGCCCATACGAGGCAGCTCCTATTATAACCACCAAAAGAGAAGGAGATAGGAATAAGAAGAGGATAGCAAGGGAGCGTGGGAGAAGAGAGAAAGAAAAGGAAAGAGAAAGAAAGAAAATAGAAGGGGTAGGCTTATGTTAGGTCACGTTTGTTAGAAAGATTAGAGCATTTGAGTATATACTGTGAAAGGGAAGAGTCCACAGCAACAAAGCCAGGACTCAAGTTCATAAGCAGGCGATGAGTCACAATAACGTGGCTAAAGTATGTTGACCAGACTACACACTAGAAGGTGAAGAGACGACGATGTTTCGGTCCATCCTGGACCATTCTCAAGTCGATTGCTCAATCGACTTGAGAATGGTCCAGGACAGACCGAAACGTCGTCGTCTCTTCACCTTCTAGTGTGTGGTCTGGTCGACTCAAGTTCATGTTGGGTACATTGTGTATTAGAGCCGATTCCACAAGACGGCGTCTGTGTAGAGTAGAGGCAGGAAAGATTATTTTGGAGGAAGACCAATCAATGGGATGATTAGAATCCCTTACATGGCAGAAGAGAGCATTGTTAGTGTCTGCAGACTTAACACTTCTCTTGTGTTCTTTAAGTCTGTCATTCAGTGTACGGCCAGTTTCGCCAAAGTATTGGAGAGGACAAGACAAACAGGAAATAGAGTAGACAAACAGCCTTTCGACAAACTAACACACTTCGTAGCAATCTAGTTCACACTGCTCCTCCTGCTTCTAATGCTGCTGGTGTCTACTCTATTTCCTGTTCGTCTTGTCCTCTCCAATACTTTGACGAAACTGGCCGTACACTGAATGACAGACATAAAGAACACAAGAGAAGTGTTAAGTCTGCAGACACTAACAATGGTCTCTTCTACCATGTGAGGGATTCTAATCATCCCATTGATTGGTCTTCCTCCAAAATAATCTTTCCTGCCTCTACTCTACACAGATGCCGTCTTGTGGAATCGGCTCTAATACACAATGTACCCAACATGAACTTGAGTCCTGGCTTTGTTGCTGTGGACTCTTCCCTTTCACAGTATATACTCAAATGCTCTAATCTTTCTAACAAACGTGACCTAACATAAGCCTACCGCTTCTATTTTCTTTCTTTCTCTTTCCTTTTCTTTCTCTCTTCTCCCACGCTCCCTTGCTATCCTCTTCTTATTCTATCTCCTTCTCTTTCGGTGGTTATAATAGGAGCTGCCTCATATGAGCCAATAGGCCTTCTGCAGCTTTTATTACTATTACTATCCCCTACTACACCTTACTTTGCTCCTNTTTTCTTCTACACTCTAGTTTTGTATATTTAATGCTTCTACCCTCTCCCCATAGCTGTTATACTTCAGTTCTGGGAGCCCCCTTAGTAGCATGTCCTTGTACCTTTTCCAGTTTGATGATGTGCTTCTTAATTAAGATAAGGGCACCACACAACTGCTGCATATTTCAGCTTTGGTCTAACAAAAGTCGTGAACAGTTTCTTTAATATTTTGCCATCCAAGTATTTAAAAGTAATTCTGAAGTTAGAAAATGTACCATAGGCCCCTCACACAATGTTCTCTTATGTGGTTATGTGGTCCTCAGGTGACAGAAAACGATCTAGAACCACCCCTAGATCTTTTTCTTCATGAGAATTCTTTGAAGATTTCTCACATAATTTATAGGGTGTGTGGGGTCTATGTTCTCCTATTCCACATTCCATAACATGGCATTTATTTACATTAAATTCCATTTCCCAAGCAGTGCTCCATATACTTATTTTTTCCAGGTTATCTTGAAGGGCATGACAATCATCTAAGTTACTTATCTTCCCTGTTATCTTAGCATCATCAACAAACATGTTCATATAATTCTGTATTCCATCTGGTAGATCATTTATGTAGACAATGAATATTACCGGTGTAAGAACTGAACCCTGTGGTACTCCTCTTGTGACATTTCTCCAGTCCGATACATTGCCTCTGATTACTGCCCTCATTTTTCTATTTTATCAGTTAGAAAATTTTTCATCCATGTTAGAAGCTTACCTGTCACCACTCCAATATGTTCCAGTTTCCAGAACAATCTCTTAAGTGAAACTTTGTCAAAAGCCTTTTTAGGTCCAAATAGATGCAGTCAACCCAACCATCTCTTTCGTGTAAAATTTCTGTGGCTCAATCATAAAAACTGAGTAAATTCGTTACAAAGTACCTTCTAGATCAAAAACCATACTGACAGTCTGATATTAAATTGTTTTTCTCCAGGTGTTCTACCCATTTAGTTTTAATTACTTTTTCCAATATTTTGACTACTGTATTACACTTGTTAGCGATACAGGTCTATAACTGAGGGGGTCTTCCTTGCCACTATGTTAATAGATTGAAACTATGTTAGCCTTTTTCCACACATCTGCTATGATTCTTGTACACAGAGATGCCTGAAAAATCAGTTGAAGTGGAATGCTGAGCTCGGGTGCACATTCTCTCAGAACCCATGGTGAAACTCCATCTGGACAAACTTCTTTTTTCTTACTTAGCTCCTTGAGCAGTTTTTCCACTGTGTCTTTAGCCCTTAAACACCACAATACATACATATACGATGGGAGTAACTGTCACGAAACTGCGCAATACAGTATCCACTCAATTTAACGGCCTCTTTTATACCGATCTGCCGGTATTAACGACCGGTTTGGGAGATCGGTATCTGGAGCCTCGTATACCGGTCTGGTAGTCGATATTACCGATGGTTGGTATTGGGTTTGTTTTGGCATCAGCAGCCCCTCACATGGCGACCAGGCGATCATCCAGAGTGGTATATTAAATCTTAACTTTCCTTCAAAATGATTCAGTTTTATGAAGAAAACTAAATTATTATTAATAAAATATTTTAAAACAATTGTTATTAAACAAAATAATTTGTTTTTCTTATTAAATACCTTTTATAGTATACGCAACAGGTATTTTTTTTCCCACGGACCTAGAACGTACTGCGCCTGGCCATGTGACTGCTTTGTTTACTGTTAACTCACGCGGCTGAGAGCAGTGTCTCAGAATATTAGCCAGAGAAAATCAGATTCAGACAAAAATAGATAAATTCATGATTTTAACAGTTCGTGAAAGCACCCACTGGGAATTCAACAAGTCATGCAGCATCCGCTGGCAACGAGTTCCCTACAAGCCATGCTGCACCCGCCGATGCTGAATTCCCATCAACAAGTTGTGCAGCCTCCGCCGGCAACAAATGCTCTGCAAGCTATGCTGCACCCGCCGATGCTGAATTCCCATCAACATGTCGTGCAGCCTCCGCCGGCAACGAATGGTCTGGAAGCTATGCTGCACCCGCCGATGCTGAATTCCCATCGACATGTCGTGCAGCCTCCGCTGGCAAAGAATGGTCTGCAAGCTATGCTGCACCCGCCGATGCTGAATTCCCATCGACATGTCGTGCAGCCTCCGCTGGCAACGAATGGTCTGCAAGCTATGCTGCACCCGCCGATGCTGAATTCCCATCGACATGTCGTGCAGCCTCCGCTGGCAACGAATGGTCTGCAAGCTATGCTGCACCCGCCGATGCTGAATTCCCATCGACATGTCGTGCAGCCTCCGCCGGCAACGAATGGTCTGCAAGCTATGCTGCACCCGCCGATGCTGAATTCCCATCGACATGTCGTGCAGCCTCCGCTGGCAACGAATGCTCTGCAAGCTATGCTGCACCCGCCGATGCTGAATTCCCATCGACAAGTTGTGCAGCCTCCACCGGCAACGAATGCTCTGCAAGCTATGCTTCACCCGCCGATGCTGAATTCCCATCAACATGACGTGCAGCCTCCGCTGGCAACGAATGCTCTGCAAGCTATGCTGCACCCGCCGATGCTGAATTCCCATCAACATGTCCTGCAGCCTCCGCCGGCAACGAATGCTCTGCAAGATATGCTGCACCCGCCGATGCTGAATACCCATCGACAAGTCATGGAGCATCCGCCAGCAACGAATGCTCTGCAAGCCATGTTGCACCCGCTGATGCTGAATTCCCATCAAAAGTCGTGTAGCCTCCACTAACTATATAAAATATGATTGAAAGACATATAAATTAGTGTAAAAAGTGTTGATAGAATACAGTATTTTAAGTGTTAATGATTATTTAAGCCTTGACAAAAAGATACAGTAGAAATAATTTTCAATTGTGAATGAGTTAGAACTCAATTAGAACTCGAGAATGAATTAGAACTCGTGTGAATTAGTAGTAAGGCTAGCTGTTGTGTGAAGTCAATGCCTGAAAATAAGTGTTCATACTGTATGTACCCTGTATATAGTACTGAACAATATAAAACAAGTGCTGCAGAGGATGACGTAATCTTCAGCTTCAATAAAAGTAAGTCAATTTACCAATTTTATTATAGTATTACAAGATATTAATTTTTTTTCAACAAAAGCTACATATTAGTCTCTGCAAATGTATATTCTATCGATAGCAGAGAAAAGGTGAGCTCAAAATATTTCGTCTTGGCTAGCTCTCAGTGACAAGGCTCGATCGCCATTGTTATGGCCTGGCCGCCACAGCCTGTGTCATAACATTAAAAATACATTACCTGCACTGTTCAGGGTAAAGCAAAACACATCTCTAAAATTTTATTGAGAAAATATTAACAATCACTGATTGATACATGAAATATTTTGCAATACAAAGGAATGAACCAATTTTTTCCCACCCATCTGGACTTGATCAGACCGTGTTCATACATCATCCATGCAGCAGCCACCAGCAGACTTAATCGCCTGCGTGGCACTAAATTGGAACGCAATTACACAATGAACTTTATTTAATTTTAATTATACAGTATAAAATATATCCTACCCGAATGTTACTTGAAAAATTACCCGACCCGACTTAACTTCGGAAATAACGGAGCTCCGGAAATAACCGAGCTCCGGAAATAACGACCAGGGTACAGCCCCATATAGGCCATTAAATTGAGTGGATACTGTACATACATTTACGACTGACGGTCTAGCGCACGATTTAAAATGCCCTGCGAGGGATAGGGGAAGGTATAGTCCAGCCAAGGCCAATAGTAAACAAACGCGATCTTGAAAAAAAATCGTGGGTAACATATCCGGATGTGAGAGCCTCGGTACTGAATGAGCAACTAAGGCTGGTGCACACAGCATGAGCTAACAGCTTGTTAGCTCATCACCAGCAGTGCTGGTGATTATAACTCTGATGCTTTCTTTCCTCTTAAATTTAGACACTGAAGAGAGCCAACCTAAAATCTCCCAAAAACACTTAATTCATTGACCATATTTACTTCAAGCATTTATAATATTGCCCAGCAATGTTTGAAGTATGTGTCAAAGAGATATAAACAGTATTAATACAATTCTGGTGATAGATCTTCTGGTAACTGCCAGGTGATAAAATGCATGCTATATTTCCAAAGAATTAAGGAAAATAAAAATAAAAAACTTGAGGGTAAGCCTTCAAGATTTTCAAGGGCCCCCCTAACAATATCTATTGGACACTCTTGAGATCTTAATCCACCAGTATACTGCACATCAAAACAACAACAATAGATTCAACACACCGATAATTCTCTCCATGAGTGTGTGTTCAAGCCCTTTTGCTGCAGCCTCAGTTGATATAATGGTTGGAGGAAGCTGACAATGGTCTCCTGCAATGATCAGCTTTGGTGCACGCAGAAGTGACAGGTAGCATGCAGCCTCGATTGCCTGGACAATAGCATAATTAATCGTAATATTATATTGGAATTAAAACATTGTTACTTTTGTAATACCATAAACATTTAAGTGAATAAAATATTGCACCATCAAAAAAAATAGATGGTGTAAAAATATTTTTACACCATCATTTGTTTTCCTTATATAATACAAATGACACTTGTTGCATCTGTAAGGCATCCTATGCCATAAAAAGAAATTAGAAGATTAGGAGCTAAAGGTTAATACCGTATTGTACTCTGCAAATTCCACTGTATGGCATTAAAATAACAATATCACCAGTCAAGCTTACTACAGTACAGTGGCACCTCAACATACGATTGCCCCTACTTACGATAATTTCGAGTTACGATGTAAATTTCATCGAAAAATGCGACTCGACATCCGATGGTGTTGTCGACTTCAAATATTTGTTGGTACACGTTCGGGTCGACCGAGCGCGTGGTTCCCGGTCACACGGCTGACCTGTCTCAATTTACTACAGCTGCGCGCTTAGTGACGATCGCGCCTATAAGAAATTCGGCTTTTGTGGTGATTTTTGCATTTTGAACATTAAAGTAATTATTATATATCATGCCATGAGTCCCAGGAAAGTCACTGGTAAGGCTCAACATATGAAAACCCATATAAGGATGACCATAGAGCAGAAACAAGAGTACAGAATGTCTCTTCCTCAACAATTAAGAAAATGTGTGCAGCATGGGAAGAATTGCAAACCTTTGCTGAAACGACTCGCCCAAATCAAGCTGCAGTTGGTCGTTGCCTTAACCTATTCAATGACTATGTGATGCATCATTACAGACAAATGTTAAAACGAAGGGAAAAACAAATGTCTCTTGACAAATTTGTAGTGAGACAAACAAGCACTGAACCACAACCAAGTCCTAGTGGTATTCAGGCAAAACATAGGAGAGAGAGTACCCCAGAGAAAACATCACTGCCTGATGTGATAATGGAAGGGGACTCCCCTTCCAAACAGTAACAACTCTCCTCCTCCCCCCCTCATCACCATCTTCCATACGCCATCAAGAGCCCTCCATAAAGGTAAGAGAAACTTTGGTACTGTATTGTAGTTAGAAAAAAACATTGTATTCAGTATAAAATGTATTTGTATGTTAATATTTTGGAGGGTAGGAACGGATTAATTCAAATCCCTTTATTTCTTATGGAAAAAATCGCTTCGACTTACGATCCGTCTCTGGGAACGGATTAGCATCGTAAGTCGAGGCCCCATTGTATATGAAATAACACACATTCCTTTTTAATCCCTTTAACCGACAATTCTAGCTTCACTTCCTTTTTTTTTTAAATTTTGCATATTATTAGCAATGTTATTTACGTTAAAATAACCCAGAGGGTCTAGATCCAATAAAGACCACATAAATAGGAAAATGAAACAAGATCTCAAAGCCACTCTCCGCCAAATCCTCCAGATTCCTCTATACCACTATAGTATACACACCCAACCCACAACATCTGAAAATGACGAGAATTGTCGTTGCCAATTCTTTATTTTCAGATTTGAGAGTTTGGAGCCTATTCTTCAGCCACGTTAATGTGACGCGTCATGTGCACTATAGTATATTAATCATCAAGCATCCAATTTAATAAACTACTGCAGTTTACATTTTATTCCTATTGTAGACATACATCCTGCAGCCACTACCTACTCTCCTTGTCAACCACATACTTATTATGTTCATCTCCTCTGTTAACTGTGCTTTACCACAGCATTTTCCAAACACTGTATCTGGTATAGCTTTCTCCAATTTCTCATCCATTTTTAGGAAAATCATTGGAATAGGAAGTAGACTGTTCTCAGCAACAGATAAATCATGGACAGAAAAAGCACCCGAGATTTTCCTTCAATGCAATTAAAATACAAGGTTTTGTAATGAGGTGCTTCTCTCTTGGCTGTCCTCAGCTTATGGCCACTGGTACTGTATGGGCACATCAACACACCATGCTCCTGTGACAATCTCCACTCACTGGTGACAAGTACCATTCTAATGACTCTGTCTTGACTCATCAAGGTGAGGGAGCATGTCAAAATCATAGATAAAACACACTTTACTAAGGCAAACTTCCC
>WNGS01009288.1:0-42434 GCA_020271785.1 Procambarus virginalis
CAACAAAACGTTCTGCCACTGTTACTAACAGTCAAGAAGTATGTAAGGTTCAGGGAGTACACCATGATCATAGAAGATATCATGCCAAACCTAACATTAAATGAGCCGAGAACCACATCACAACTGGAGTCATGGAACAAGACTCAAGCAGTCACAACGACTCACATCAGAGGTTGTCAATAATAAATGTTACAATTGTGGAGGAGACTACCCACACCAAGATAATGTTTGTCCTGCACAAGGTAAGAAGTGCTATGAGTGTAGAAAACTAGGTCATTTTGGTGCTATGTGTCGTTCCGCACTAAAGAAACCACAATCAATAAATAAAAGCAATGTACGAGGATCAAGTCATAGGAGTCGAGGTGGCAAACACAATATTGCACCTCAAATCAAGAATGTTAATAATATACAAGACAACATTTCATTACAACCAGTCTCAGATGACAGTGAATGTGATTACATTTGTGGAGTACAAGCAATCACAGAATGGAATGATCTTCCAAAAGCCCAGAGACTATAGTATACATTGCTGGCATTTGTCTCAAAATTCTCATTGACACTGGATCAAACATTGACACCATTGCTGAGTGCCACTATGAAAAATTTAAAAAACAGTTCCCAAAGCTTGAAAACTATAATGGCAAAGCCACTGCCTATGCTTCAAAGGTAGCCTTACCAGTGATTGGAACTTTCACTGCAGAGATTAAGTCAAAGAATGCAATGCTCATTACTACATTCCATGTTGTTAGGAATGCAAAGGAGTCTTTACTCAGTTACAAGACTTCAACCAAATTGGGGCTACTTCAGCTTTCTAATGCTGTAGCAGTGGAATCTGCAAACAATGTTGATGCTATTGTTGCTGAATTTTCTGATCGGTTTAAATCCATAGGTTGTTATACTGATAGCAAGGTACATCTGCATATCAACCCAGATGTAATTCCAGTTGCCCAACCACATCGCCGACAACCATTCCATACTCGCAAGAAAGTCGATGCCGAACTGGATAGGCTGATAGAACTAGATATCATTGAACCGGTAACAGGCCCAACACCATGGGTAAGCCCAATTGTCACTCCACCAAAGCCGAAGAATCCAGATGAGATACGCATTTGTGTAGACATGCGTGTTCCCAACAAGGCAATAATGCGTGAACGCCATCCTACACCCACTGTAGATGATATGATATACCGCTTGAATGGTGCAACTGTATTCAGCAAGTTAGATTTAAACAAGGGCTATCATCAGCTTGAACTTGATGATGAGAGTCGATTCATCACAACGTTTACGACACATCGAGGTCTGTATAGGTACAAGCGCCTGAGTTTTGGTATTAACAGTGCTGCTGAAGTATTCCAGCACATCATCAGCCAGGTATTGCAAGATATACCTAATGCTGACAACATGTCTGATGACATCATTGTTTATGGCCGTACCCAAGCTGAACACGACAAAGCTCTTCGTGCAACATTGCAACGCTTACGAGAAAAGAATTTGACGCTAAGCCGAGCAAAGTGTGAGTTCAATCAACATAAAATTGAATTCTTTGGACATGTACTTAGTGACAAAGGTCTGTCTCCAGATCCTAAGAAAGTTGCAGATATCAAGAATGCTGCACCTCCTTCAACATCCACTGAAGTACATAGTTTTCTGGGAATGGCAAACTACTGTTCTCGCTTCATTCCAGATTTTGCTACCATTACGAAGCCTCTACGTGAGCTCCTGAAGAAAAATGCATCATGGTACTGGAGCGATGTCGAGCAAAATGCATTTGATGCTGTGAAAGATGCACTAGTAGAAATGCGACTGCTGCATACTTTGATCCATCAATGGACACTGAGTTAACGGTGGATGCTAGTCCTGTTGGTTTAGGTGCTGTGTTAGCCCAACACAAACCTGGTCAACCAGATTCAAGAGTAGTAATTGCCTACGCCAGCCGTTCTCTCACAGATGTTGAGCAACGATACAGTCAGACAGAGAAGGAAGCTCTTGCTCTTGTATGGGGCTGTGAACACTTCAATGTGTATCTGCTTGGTGCACCCTTTACCACGATAGTCACTGACCACAAACCGTTGGAGACCATCTTCAATAATCCAAAGTCCAAACCACCAGCTCGCATTGAGAGATGGGCTCTTCGTCTGCAACCATACAACTTTACGGTGAAATACAAGCCAGGTGCAGGCAATCCCGCTGATTACATCAGTCGACATCCTGCCAACAGTTTCACCATCACCAAGCATCAGCAAGTTGCCGAGGAATATGTACACTCTGTAACCTGTGATGCAGTCCCTAAGGCTCTCACTCTTGATGAAATCCGTACTGCAACCCTAGAGGACCCAACTCTGCAAGCAACAGTGGATGCATTGACTAAGAAAAAGTTTCCACGCATCCCACCCTCAGGAGTTGACCAAGATGCATTCAAAGCACTTGAACGCATCCAGACAGAATTAAGTGTTACGCAACAACGCGACACCGTGCTGCGAGGTACTCGTATCGTCATTCCAGCTGTTCTCCAGCAACGTGCTCTGAAGCTTGCACATCAAGGACACCAAGGTCTTGTAAGGACCAAACAGCTGCTACGAGAAAAGGTGTGGTTCCTGGCATTGATCGTCAAGCTAAGGACATGCATGATGCCTGTGTCCCTTGCCAAGCTGCAGTGGATACTTCAAGACCAACACCTCTACAACCTTCACCACTACCTGCTGCACCATGGATGGAAGTATCGATGGACTTCTGTGGACCGCTACCAACTGGAGAGTACTTGATGGTAGTCATTGATGATCACTCACGTTATCCAGAAGTAGAAATCATCACTTCCACATCTGCAAAGGCTGTCATCCCGAAACTCGACAAGATCTTTTCAAACTTTGGCATTCCTGAAGTTGTCAAGACGGACAATGGACCGCCATTTAATGGACAAGACTTTGTCAACTTTGCTGAGCATATTGGATTCAAACACCGCCGTGTGATGCCACTACATCCTCAAGCAAATGGAGAAGTAGAGAGATTCATGCAACCTCTCATGAAAGCTGTACGCTGTGCTCATGCCGAAGGACGATCCTGGAAACAAGCTATGTATGCTTTTCTCAGGAACTACCGTGCAACACCGCATGGAACACTGGGCAAGTCGCCTGGCGAACTTTTATTTGGACGTCCTATGAGAATCGCACTACCTGTCATGCCAGCCAAGGTAACGGATAAACGTCTCGCTCAGAAGGATGCACTAGCCAAGGGCAAAATGAAAATTGCTCATGATCAACGTGCAAAGGAACAATTCATAAAGGTTGGAGATACTGTTCTCGTTAAAAAGAAAAAAGAGGGAAAGCTAGATATGCCGTATGATACAAAACCATATAAAGTGATTAGTGTAAAAGGAACTATGGTAACAGCGAGTAATAGAGATCATAGTATAACACGTAATATGGCTTATTTCAAAGTGATTCCAAATAGTGTAGAAAATGATGAAGTGCAAAGTCGTGCAAAAGAAAAAGAAAAAATGAGTTATAACTCGATAAACAATTCATCGAGGGATGTTTTGTATTTAAGGACTCTCGTCCAAAACGACATGTTAAACGCCCTACACGATATGATGATTAATTGTGTTCCTATGTAATGCAAAGTATTTACTTGTTATGCTGAACTAAATTTAATATTGTTTGAATAATGCAGATCTCTCATTCAATATTTTGTAACTTTGTATTACAGTTTCTTTCATGTTTGTTTAACATTGCATATGTATTTTTAACATTGAAATCCTTTGTGGTAAAGATTGTTTAAATTCTTTGTGTGTTTATTAATGTTAAATGTATGCAATATCTCTTGATATGTTAATAACTTACTTTGTGTCAATAACTTTGCTTTGTGCTACAAGCATGGTAGACATCCTGTATTCATTCTTTTTAAAGAAAAGGAGGGATGTCATGTTCACAGAAAATGGTACCATCCGTTTTCTATGTGCGGCGGCTGGACGCCACTAGAGAGAAGGTAAACAACAGCATACAGGACGCTACCAGCTTGGGAGCTACTCTATCATGTAGTTATTTAAGTATTAAAGTCAGTAACCAGGAATGACTTTACATCAACCTTACAACCAAGACTATCTCAGCTATACACAGACACCACAGGATAGACGACCAAAGGGACAGTACACAATGAAGGGGAACAGCCTACCTGTAACGATTCGAGAAAGGGGCCTAGGAGTTGACGTAACACCTACTTTAACTCCTGAGGCACATATAAATAGGATAACGACAGCAACGCTACACTGGCGAAAATTAGAACTTCATTCAGAAACCTAAGTGAGGAGGCTTTTAGGGCGCTTTACACTGCCTACGTGAGACCAGTCTTAGAGTATGCCGTGCCATCATGAAGCCCCACCTGAAGAAACACATAAGGAAACTAGAGAAGGTTCAGAGATTTGCGACGAGGCTTGTCCTAGAGTTACGAGGGATGGGATATGAAGAGCGTCTGAAGGAACTGAACCTTACGACATTAGAGAAAAGAAGGGAGAGAGGAGATATGATAGGAACATATAAAATACTCAGGGGAATTGACAAAGTGGAAATAGATGAAATGTTCACACGTAACAATAATAGAACGAGGGGACATGGGTGGAAACTGGAAACTCAGATGAGTCATAGAGATGTTAGGAACTTTTCTTTTAGCGTGAGAGTAGTGGAAAATGGAATGCACTTGGGGAACAGGTTGTGGAAGCAACTCTATTCATACTTTTAAAATTAGGTATGATAGGGAAATGGGACAGGAGTCATTGCTGTAAACAACCGATGGCTGGAAAGGCGGGATGCAAGAGCCAATGCTCGATCCTGCAATTAAAAATAGGTGAGTACAAATAGGTGAGTACACAGAGAACACCAGGTAGCAAACCCAAAACTCGGCCCCCAACCAAACGCAAAAGTCATCCAGTGTCCTCCGGCAGAGCAGAAGCCGGCCGCCCACACGGCTGAGGGCACACCAGGAGCCCACCAAAACCCGCCAACCCCCGGCACCTCTCGGCCAAGCCGGCCCCCGAACACCGTCACCCCGCCGGGAGAACCTGCCAGAACACGTCAAAAAACTCTATCAGCAATCCCGTGACCCAAGGCGATATGTGCGTCAGGCGTCGTACAACCGGACCGCTGAAAAGGGATGCCAATCGGCAGTAGCAAAGCCAAAATGTGAAACAGGACGTGATCAGGCGGCTCCCGGGCGGAGGAGGAGTCCAGACGTCCGCTCGGCTTCAAGGTTGAACCAGGAGTCCTCGTGACCGTGTTTACATTTTTTTTTTTAATTTTGCCCCGAGGGGCGAGTTTATTGGGCAGCGCCACTCATCTTGTGAGTGGACATACCGCCATAGTGACAGTATTGGGCAGCGCCACTCATCTTGTGAGTGGACATACCGCCGTAGTGACAGTATTGGGCAGCGCCACTCATCTTGTGAGTGGACATACCGCCGTAGTGACAGTATGGGCAGCGCCACTCATCTTGTGAGTGGACATACCGCCGTAGTGACAGTATTGGGCAGCGCCACTCATCTTGTGAGTGGACATACCGCCGTAGTGACAGTATTGGGCAGCGCCACTCATCTTGTGAGTGGACATACCGCCGTAGTGACAGTATTGGGCAGCGCCACTCATATTGTGAGTGGACATACCGCCGTAGTGACAGTATTGGGCAGCGCCACTCATCTTGTGAGTGGACATACCGCCGTAGTGACAGTATTGGGCAGCGCCACTCATCTTGTGAGTGGACATACCGCCGTAGTGACAGTATTGGGCAGCGCCACTCATCTTGTGAGTGGACATACTGCCGTAGTGACAGTATTGGGCAGCGCCACTCATCTTGTGAGTGGACATACCGCCGTAGTGACAGTATTGGGCAGCGCCACTCATCTTGTGGTGGACATACCGCCGTAGTGACAGTATTGGGCAGCGCCACTCATCTTGTGAGTGGACATACCGCCGTAGTGACAGTATTGGGCAGCGCCACTCATCTTGTGAGTGGACATACCGCCGTAGTGACAGTATTGGGCAGCGCCACTCATCTTGTGAGTGGACATACCGCCGTAGTGACAGTATTGGGCAGCGCCACTCATATGTGAGTGGACATACCGCCGTAGTGACAGTATTGGCAGCGCCACTCATCTTGTGAGTGGGACATACCGCCGTAGTGACAGTATTGGGCAGCGCCACTCATCTTGTGAGTGGACATACCGCCGTAGTGACAGTATTGGGCAGCGCACTCATCTTGTGAGTGGGACATACCGCCATAGTGACAGTATTGGGCAGCGCCACTCATCTTGTGAGTGGACATACCGCCAGTAGTGACAGTATTGGGCAGCGCCACTCATCTTGTGAGTGGACATACCGCCGTAGTGACAGTATTGGGCAGCGCCACTCATCTTGTGAGTGGACATACCGCCGTAGTGACAGTATTCGGCAGCGCCACTCATTGTGAGTGGGACATACCGCCGTAGTGACAGTATTGGGCAGCGCCACTCACCTTGTGAGTGGATATACCGCCGTAGTGACAGTATTCGGCAGCGCCACTCACCCTTGGAGTGGACATACCGCCGTAGTGACAGTATTAGGCAGCGCCACTCATTGTTGAGTGGACATACCGCCGTAGTGACAGTATTGGGCAGCGCCACTCATCTGCGAGTGGACATACCGCCGTAGTGACAGTATTGGGCAGCGCCACTCATCTGCGAGTGGACATACCGCCGTAGTGACAGTAGTATTGGCAGCGCCACTCATCTTGCGACGTGGAACATACCGCCGTAGTGACAGTATTGGGCAGCGCCACTCATCTTGCGAGTGGAACTACCCCCGTAGTGACAGTATTGGGCAGCGCCACTCATCTTGTGAGTGGATATACCGCCGTAGTGACAGTATTGGGCAGCGCCACTCATTCTTGTGAGTGGACATACCGCCGTAGTGCCAGTATTGGGCAGCATCACTCATCTTGTGAGTGGACATACCGCCGTAGTCACGTAGTGGACAGTATTGGCAGCGCCACTCATCTTGCGAGTGGACATACGCCATAGCAGCATGTACAACAGTTTTCTTCCCCAATAGGAAGAAAACCCGCTGGGTGTCATCCACACAAGTTGCTGTGTGTACTTGACGACGCCCTAGGGGAGACGTCCTAAAATAGTTGGTGGTTCTATTTGTGATTAAGGAATCAAGAGTTTAAGCTATATTCTTGGTGTTGGAAATTATATTCAGTCCTAGTGAACGCTTTTTTATTAAGTTTTAAATACTTGACTGAGGTTTAAAAAGAAGATGAGTTATATAATATACATCTTGTTTGTATGACGTCACGGAATACCCGTTCACTTTTTCTTTAAGGGTTAACTTATGTTTATTAAGTGTGTCGGATTTCCGACAGCTAGCGCGTGCGCCTGGGACACCCACCGCATAGGTTCGAATCCTCATCCCGGCTCTTGCAGATGTTGATGTATCACGTTTTGAGTGATACTCTCATTGTAATAATATGATAATGAAAAATAATTATTATTATTTATTCAGGTCAAAGTTCATAGTTACAAAATGAGTAATAAAACAGTAAGTTAGCATTCTAGATATAGCTAGTAATGCTAAGCCTAAAGCCACTATAATATAGCTAGTATATATTAAGCCTAAAGCCACTAGGTATAGGCTAGTATATACTAAGCCTAAAGCCACTAGATATAGCGAGTATATACTAAGCCTAAACCACTAGATCTAGCGAGTATATACTAAGCCTAANGGACCACAGGGACACACTATGAGGGCATCAGGGACCACAGGGACACTATGATGGCACTATGGACCACAGGGACACAATATGATGGCCTCAGGGACCAAAGGGACACACTATGAGGGCATCAGGGACCACAGGGACACACTATGATGGCATCATGGACCAGAGGGACACACTATGAGGGCATCAGGGACCACAGGGACACTATGATTGCACCATGGACCACAGGGACAAACTATGATGGCACCATGGACCACAGGGACAAACTATGATGCCATCATGGACCACAGGGACACACTATGATGGCATCAGGGACTACAGGGACACTATGATTGCATCATGAACCACAGGGACACACTATGATGCCATCATGGACCACAGGGACACACTATGATGGCATCAGGGACCCACTATGATGGCATCAGGAACCACAAGAACACACTATGATGACATCATGGACCACAGGGACACACTATGATGGCATCAGGGACCACAGGGACACACTATGATGGCATCAGGGACCAAAGGGACACACTATGATGGCATCAGGGACCACAGGGACAAAATGATGGTACCATGGACCACAGGGACACACTATGATGGCACCATGGACCACAGGGACACACTATGATGGCATCATGGACCACAGGGACACTATGATGGCATCAGGGACCACAGGGACACTATGATGGTACCATGGACCACAGGGACACAGTATGATGGCACCATGGACCACAGGGACACTATGATGGCACCATGGACCACAGGGACACACTATGATGGCATCATGGACCACACGGCCACACTATGATGGCATCATGGACCACAGGGACACTATGATGGCATCAGGGACCACAGGGACACACTATGATGGCACCATGGACCACAGGGACACACTATGATGGCATCAGGGACCACAGGGACACACTATGAGGGCATCATGGACCACAGGGAGACACTATAATGGCATCATGGACCACAGGGACACTATAATGGCATCAGGGACCACAGGGACACTATGATGGTACCATGGACCACAGGGATACACTATGATGGCACTATGGACCACAGGGACACACTATGATGGCATCAGGGACCACAGGGACAAACTATGATGGCATCATGGACCACAGGGACACTATAATGGCATCAGGGACCACAGGGACACTATGATGGTACCATGGACCACAGGGACACACTATGATGGCACCATGGACCACAGGGACACTATGATGGCATCATGGACCACAGGGACACACTATCATGGCATCAGGGACCACAGGGACACACTATGAGGGCATCATGGACCACAGGGACACACTATGATGGAATCATGGACCACAGGGACACTATTATGGCATCAGGGACCACAGGGACACACTATAATGGCATCAGGGACCACAGGGTCACACTATGTTGGCATCAGGGACCACAGGGACACACTGTGATGGCATCATGGACCACAGGGACACACTGTGATGGCACCATGGACCACAGGGACACACTATGATGGCATCAGGGACCACAGGGACACTATGATGGTACCATGAACCACAGGGACACACTATGATGGCACCATGGACCACAGGGACACTATGATGGCATCATGGACCACAGGGACACACTATGATGACATCAGGGACCACAGGGACACACTATGAGGGCATCATGGACCACAGGGACACACTATGATGGAATCATGGACCACAGGGACACTATGATGGCATCAGGGACCACAGGGACACACTATGATGGCATCAAGGACCACAGGGACACACTATGATGGCATCAAGGACCACAGGGACACACTGTGATGGCATCATGGATCACAGGGACACACTATGATGGCATCAGGGACCACAGGGACACTATGATGGCCTCATGGACCCCCAGGGACACACTATGATGGCATCAGGGCCCACAGGGACACTGTGATGACACCATGGACCACAGGGACACACTATGATGGCATCATGGACCACAGGGACACACTATGATGGCACCATGGACCACAGGGACACTATGATGGCATCATGGACCACAGGGACACACTATGATGGCACCATGGACCACAAGGACACACTATGATGGCACCATGGACCACAGGGACACACTGGTTGGTTGATACCTGGTTGATGGGTTCTGGGAGTTCTTCTACTCCCCAAGCCCGGCCCGAGGCCAGGCTCGACTTGTGAGAGTTTGATCCACCAGGCTGTTGCTTGGAGCGGCCCGCAGAGCCACATACCCACCACAGCCCGGCTGATCCGGGACTTCTCTTAGGAAACAGTCCAGTTTTCTCTTGAAGATGTNCCACAAGGACACACTATGATGGCATCATGGACGACAGGGACACTATGATGGCACCATGAACCACAGGGACACACTATGATGGCATCATGGACCACAGGGACACACTATGAGGGCATCAGGGACCACAGGGACACGATGATGGCACTATGGACCACAGGGACACAATATGATGGCCTCAGGGACCAAAGGGACACACTATGAGGCATCAGGGACCACAGGGACACACTATGATGGCATCATGGACCAGAGGGACACACTATGAGGGCATCAGGGACCACAGGGACACTATCATTGCACCATGGACCACAGGGACAAACTATGATGGCACCATGGACCACAGGGACAAACTATGATGCCATCATGGACCACAGGGACACACTATGATGGCACCAGGGACTACAGGGACACTATGATTGCATCATGAACCACAGGGACACACTATGATGCCATCATGGACCACAGGGACACACTATGATGGCATCAGAGACTCACTATGATGGCATCAGGAACCACAAGAACACACTATGATGGCATCATGGACCACAGGGACACACTATGATGGCATCAGGGACCACAGGGACACACTATGATGGCATCAGGGACCACAGGGACACACTATGATGGCATCAGGGACCACAGGGACAAAATGATGGTACCATGGACCACAGGGACACACTATGATGGCACCATGGACCACAGGGACACACTATGATGGCATCATGGACCACAGGGACACTATGATGGCATCAGGGACCACAGGGACACTATGATGGTACCATGGACCACAGGGACACAGTATGATGGCACCATGGACCACAGGGACACTATGATGGCACCATGGACCACAGGGACACACTATGATGGCATCATGGACCACACGGCACACTATGATGGCATCATGGACCACAGGGACACTATGATGGCATCAGGGACCACAGGGACACACTATGATGGCACCATGGACCACAGGGACACACTATGATGGCATCAGGGACCACAGGGACACACTATGAGGGCATCATGGACCACAGGGAGACACTATAATGGCATCATGGACCACAGGGACACTATGATGGCATCAGGGACCACAGGGACACTATGATGGTACCATGGACCACAGGGATACACTATGATGGCACTATGGACCACAGGGACACACTATGATGGCATCAGGGACCACAGGGACACACTATGATGGCATCATGGACCACAGGGACACTATAATGGCATCAGGGACCACAGGGACACTATGATGGCACCATGGACCACAGGGACACACTATGATGGCACCATGGACCACAGGGACACTATGATGGCATCATGGACCACAGGGACACACTATGATGGCATCAGGGACCACAGGGACACACTATGAGGGCATCATGGACCACAGGGACACACTATGATGGCATCATGGACCACAGGGACACTATTATGGCATCAGGGACCACAGGGACACACTATGATGGCATCAGGGACCACAGGGACACACTATGATGGCATCAGGGACCACAGGGACACACTGTGATGGCATCATGGACCACAGGGACACACTGTGATGGCACCATGGACCACAGGGACACACTATGATGGCATCAGGGACCACAGGGACACTATGATGGTACCATGAACCACAGGGACACACTATGATGGCACCATGGACCACAGGGACACTATGATGGCATCATGGACCACAGGGACACACTATGATGCATCAGGGACCACAGGGACACACTATGAGGGCATCATGGACCACAGGGACACACTATGATGGAATCATGGACCACAGGGACACTATGATGGCATCAGGGACCACAGGGACACACTATGATGGCATCAAGGACCACAGGGACACACTATGATGGCATCAGGGACCACAGGGACACACTGTGATGGCATCATGGATCACAGGGACACACTATGATGGCATCAGGGACCACAGGGACACTATGATGGCCTCATGGACCCCAGGACACACTATGATGGCATCAGGGCCACAGGGACACTGTGATGACACATGGACCACAGGGACACACTATGATGGCATCATGGACCACAGGGACACACTATGATGGCACCATGGACCACAGGGACACTGTGATGACACCATGGACCACAGGGACACACTATGATGGCATCATGGACCACAGGGACACATTATGATGGCATCAGGGACCACAGGGACACTATGATGGCATCATGGACCACAGGGACACTATGATGGCACAATGGACCACAGGGACACACTATGATGGCATCAGGGACCACAGGGGCACACAATGATGGCATCATGGACCACAGGGGCACTATGATGGCATCATGAACCACAGGGACACTATGATGGCATCAGGGACCACAGGGACACACTATGATGGCATCAGGGACCACGGGGACACACTATGATGGCATCAGGGACCACAGGGACACACTGTGATTGCATCATGGACCACAGGGACACCATGATGGCATCAGGGACCACAGGGACACACTATGATGGCATCAGGGACCACGGGGACACACTATGATGGCATCAGGGACCACAGGGACACACTGTGATTGCATCATGGACCACAGGGACACTATGATGGCATCATGGACCACATGGACACACTATGATGGCATCAGGGACCATAGGGACACTATGATGGCACCATGGACCA
Organism: Procambarus virginalis; assembly: GCA_020271785.1. Taxonomy (NCBI): domain Eukaryota; kingdom Metazoa; phylum Arthropoda; class Malacostraca; order Decapoda; family Cambaridae; genus Procambarus; species Procambarus virginalis. The sequence continues at coordinate 12,708 of WNGS01009288.1, forward strand.
CAGGGACACACTATGATGGCATCATGGAACCCAGGGACTCACTATGATGGCATCAGGGACCACAGGGACACTGTGAAGACACCAAGAACCACAGGGACATACTATGATGGCATCATGGACCACTGGGACACACTATGATGGCACCATGGACCACAGGGACACTGTGATGACACCATGGACCACAGGGACACATTATGATGGCATCAGGGACCACAGGGACACACTATGATGGGATCATAGACCACAGGGACACATTATGATGGCATCAGGGACCACAGGGACACTATGATGGCATCATGGACCATAGGGACACTATGATGGTACAATGGACCACAGGGACACACTATGATGGCATCATGGACCACAGGGACACACTATGATGGCATCGGGGACGTCAGGGACACTATGATGGCATCAGAGACCACAGGGACACTATGATGGCATCTTGGACCACAGGGAAACTATGATGGCATCAGGGACCACAGGGACACACTGTGATGGCATCATGGACCACAGGGACACTATGATGGCATCAGGGACCACAGGGACACACTGTGATGGCATCATGGACCACAGGGACATTATGATGGCATCAGGGACCACAGGGACACACTGTGATGGCATCATGGACCACAGGGACACTATGATGTCATCAGGGACCACAGGGACACACTGTGATGGCATCATGGACCACAGGGACACTATGATGGCATCAGGGACCACAGGGACACACTGTGATGGCACCATGGACCATAGGGACACTATGATGGCATCAGGGACAACAGGGACACACTGTGATGGCATCATGGACCACAGGGACACACTATGATGGCACAATGGACCACAGGGACACTATGATGGCACCATGGACCACAGGGACACACTATGATGGCATCAGGGACCACAGGGACACACTGTGATGGAACCATGGACCACAGGGACACTATGATGGCACCATGGACCACAGAGACACACTATGATGGCATCATGGACCACAGGGACACACTATGATGCCATCATGGAACACAGGGACATTATGATGGCATCATGGACCACAGGGACACACAATGATGCCATCATAGACCACAGGGACACACTATGATGGCGTCAGGGACCACAGGGACACACTATGATGGCATCAGGGACCACAGGGACACACTATGATGGCATCAGGGACCACAGGGACACTATGATGGCAACAGGGACCACAGGGACACACTATAATGGCGTCATGGTCCACAGGGACACACTATGCTGGCATCAGAGACCACAGGGACAAAATGATGTCGTCATGGACCACAGGGACACACTATGATGGCATTAGGGACCACAGGGACAACATGATGTCGTCATGGACCACAAGGACACACTATGATGGCATCATGGACCACAGGGACAATATGATGTCGTCATGGACCACAGGGACACACTATGATAGCATCAGGGACCACAGTGACACTATAATGGTGCCAGGGACCACAGGGACACTATGATGGCATCATGGACCACAGGGACACACTATGATGGCATCATGGACCACAGGGACACACTATGAGGGCATCAGGGACCACCGGGACACTGTGATGGCATCATGGACAACAGGGACACACTATGATGGCATCAGGGACCACAAGGACACTATGATGGCATCAGGGACCACAGGGACATTATGATGGCATCAGGGATCACAGGGACACACTATGATGGCATCAGAGACCACAGGGACACTATGATGGCATCATGGACCACAGGGACACTATGATGGCATCAGAGACCACAGGGACACTCTGCATCAGGGACCACAGGGACACTATGATGGCATCAGGAACAACAGGGACACTATGATGGCATCAGGGACCACAGGGACACTATGATGGCATCAGAGACCACAGCGACACTATGATGGCATCATGGACCACAGGGACTCTATGATGGCATCATGGACCACAGGGACACTATGATGGCATCAGGGACCACAGGGACACTATGATGGCATCAGGGACACCAGGGACACACTATGATGGCATCAGGGACACCAGGGACACACTATGATGGCATCATGGACACCAGGGACACACTATGATGGCATCAGGGACCACAGGGACACTATGATGGCATCATGGACCACAGGGACACACTATGATGGCACCATGGACCACAAGGACACACTATGATGGCACCATGGACCACAGGGACACACTGGTTGGTTGATACCTGGTTGATGGGGTTCTGGGAGTTCTTCTACTCCCCAAGCCCGGCCCGAGGCCAGGCTCGACTTGTGAGAGTTTGATCCACCAGGCTGTTGCTTGGAGCGGCCCGCAGAGCCACATACCCACCACAGCCCGGCTGATCCGGGACTTCTCTTAGGAAACAGTCCAGTTTTCTCTTGAAGATGTCCACGGTTGTTCCGGCAATATTTCTTATAGTCGCTGGGAGGACGTTGAACAACCGCGGACCTCTGATGTTTATACAGTGCTCTCTGATTGTGCCTATGGCACCTCTGCTCTTCACTGGTTCAATCTTGCATTTTCTTCCATATCGTTCACTCCAGTACGTTGTTATTTTACTGTGTAGATTTGGAACCTGGCCCTCCAGTATTTTCCACGTGTATATTATTTGGTATCTCTCTCGTCTCCTTTCTAGAGAGTACATTTGAAGAGCTTTGAGACGATCCCAATAATTTAGGTGTTTATCTCGTCTATGCGTGCCGTATATGTTCTCTGTATTCCCTCTATTTCAGCAATCTCTCCTGCTCTGAAGGGGGAAGTGAGTACTGAGCAGTATTCGAGACGGGACATCACAAGTGACTTGAAGAGTACAACCATTGTGATGGGATCCCTGGATTTGAAAGTTCTCGTAATCCATCCGATCATTTTTCTGGCTGATGCGATATTTGCTAAGTTATGCTCCCTAAACGTTAGATCGTCGGACATCATTATTCCCAAATCCTTGACATGCTGTTTTTCTACTATGGGAAGATTTGATTGTGTTTTGTACCCTGTATTATGTTTCAGATCCTCATTTTTGCCGTACCTGAGTACCTGAAATTTATCACTGTTAAACATCATATTATTTTCTGCTGCCCAATCGAAAACTTTGTTGACATCTGTTTGTAGTTTTTCAATGTCTTCAGCAGAGGTAATTTTCATGCTGATTTTTGTGTCATCTGCGAAGGATGACACGAAGCTGTGACGTGTATTTTTGTCTATATCAGATATGAGAATAAGGAACAGTAGCGGTGCAAGGACTGTACCTTGAGGTACAGAGCTTTTAACATCGCTTGGACTCGATTTTATCTGATTGACTGTTACTCTTTGTGTTCTGTTCGACAGGAAATTGAGTATCCAGCGTCCTACTTTTCCAGTTATTCCCATTGACCTCATTTTGTGAGCTATCACCCCATGGTCACATTTGTCGAACGCCTTTGCAAAGTCTGTGTATACAACATCTGCATTTTGCTTTTCTTCTAGGGCTTCTGTGATTTTGTCATAGTGGTTGAGTAACTGTGACAGACAGGATCTTCCCGCTCTAAATCCATGTTGTCCTGGATTGTGCAATTCATTGTTTTCCATAAAACTAGAAATTTGATTCCTAATCACTCTTTCAAACACTTTTATTATGTGTGATGTTAGTGCAACTGGCCTATAATTTTTTGCCAAGGCTTTACTCCCCCCCTTGTGCAACGGAGCTATATCTGCAGATTTAAGTGCTGCTGGTATCTCCCCTGTATCCAGGCTCTTTCTCCATATTACGCTGAGTGCTCTCGCTACTGGTACTTTACATTTCTTTATGAATATTGAATTCCATGAGTCAGGCCCAGGGGCTGAGTGCATGGGCATATTGTCAATTTCTCTTTCAAAGTCTTCCGAGTTTGTGGTAATATCCGTTATATTATCTGCAGCTTGAATGTCATTCATAAAGAAGCTGTCTGGGTCATCAACTTTCATGTTGTTAATTGGTGTGCTAAACATAGCCTCATACTGGCTTCTTAGAATTTCACTAATCTCTTTGTTGTCCTCTGTGTACGTACCTTCATTTGTAATTAACGGTCCAATACTGGTCGAGGTTTTGGATTTTGATTTAGCGTATGTGAAAAAATATTTCGGATTTTTCCTTATCTCTTGTATAGCTCTCTGTTCCAATTCCATTTCCTCAGACTCATATGATCGCTTCAAAGTTTGTTCGATTTCTTCGATCTCCCTGCTTAGGCTTATTTTCCTTGCTTGTGATAGTTGTGTCTGCCGAAGCATTTCCGTTATTTTTTTCCTTCTCCTGTACAGTCGTCTGCGTTCTCTTTCTAGAGTGTTCCTCTTTCTGCCCCTCCTCACCGGCACGTGCTTCAAGCATACCTTGTAAGCTTCAGCTGTCAGTTGAGCTATTCCCTGTGTGGGAGTTTTGTCGCTTAAGACCGTCTCCCATTGAATGGTTGAAAGGTCTACATTTATTTTTTCCCAGTCAATCCTCTTATTGTTGAAATTGAATTGATTGAATATTCCTTCTCGCTTGTTGGGTCTCTTAGATCTACTACCGTTATTTATGCTAGTTCGCACTTCAATGAGCTTATGGTCTGAGTATGAAGTATCTGAGATTGTTATGTCTCTGATTAGTTCATCATTGTTTGTGAATAACAAGTCTAGTGTGTTTTCGTTCCTAGTTGGTTCTGTAATCTGTTGATTGAGCGAGAATTTGTCACAGAATCTCAAAAGTTCTCTGACCTGTGGCTGGTTATTTCCCGGGTCATTCCCTGCTATGATATTTGTGATTGCCATTCTCCATCTTAGGCTCGGTAAATTGAAATCTCCAAGGAAGATAATATCTGGAGCTGGGTTTGCTAGGTCATCAAGTATGTTCTCTATTTTGTGCATCTGCTCTGTGAATTCCTCAACCGTTGTATCTGGCGGTTTATATTAAAATAAATATTAGGTTTAGTTTCTTACCTTAATTCCAAGTACCTCTACCACCTCATTAGTTGAGTTTAGTAGTTCTGTGCATACCAGGTCTCTTTAATATACAGACCTACTCCCCATTTGACCTAGTTTTTCTATCACATCTGTATAAATTATAATTTGGAATCCAGATTTCACCATCCATGTAATCTTTTGTATGAGTTTCCGTGAATGCCCCAAATATGGAGTTTGACTCTAATAGGAGACCATTTATGAACTTGACTTTATTCCTGACTTTGGCTTTAGACCTTGAATGTTCGCAAAAATGAATGATTGTCCATATTGTGTGTCATTCTGGAAGGTTTTGGTGGTTCTCCTCCTCTCTACCCTGACCCAGGGTGTGTTGTTGTGGCAATGGTTTGTCCAGTTTTGGAAGTGATATTGGGGAGTGTGGTAGTCTCTGTGTAGTTGGGGGGTGTAGTATGTGTGGGCTTGATGACGAAATGTAGTCCAGTCTCGGGCATTTCCCCTCTCCATCCGTACTCCTGCCACGTTTCTGCCTGTCTGTTTCTCCCTCTGTTTCTGCCTGCNCAAAATGGGCTCAGGTTTCCAGCCTTGGAATGCTACCAGCTAGCACTAGGGAGAAATTGCGGAGAGGTCCACAGACAGAAATTCTCTCATAAATTTCATGTTGAGCAAGCAACATGATGAATGTGATGTTCCATATACAGATTATGAATTGGATGCAGCCCTCTCCAGGGGCAGTAGCACTGCTCCTGGTGAGGACGGTATCACCTATGATATTCTAAGACTCCTACATCGTGTACCCGGTAACCCATTATTAGAATTGTTTAATGCCAGTTATGTCACTGGGCAGTTGCCAGTATCATGGACCACCAGTCTTACGGTACCTGTACCGAAGCCTGGCCAACCTGATGCTTTCCGTCCCATCTCACTGACCAGTTGCATGTGCAAAACCTTTGAGAGAATGGTGCTTAATAGATTATTGTATAGAGTTAAAGAGCACATGTCACCTGATATCAATGGTTTCACACATGGTAAAAGTGTACACAATTGTATCACAACCTTTCTCACTGTTCATGGAGATAAAAGGCACAAGTACACAACATTTCTTGATTTAAAAAATGCCTTTGATATTGCTAATAGAGAAGTGATTATGTACGAATTAGCGAGAATGGATATAGGGGGACATTTATTACAATGGATACGAGGCTATCTTACCAACCGGAAGTCCTCTGCACTGTTCCAAGGCTACAAGAGTGAAACTAAAGTAATGCAACTAGGCACCCCACAAGGAGGAGTACTCAGTCCTACCTTGTTTAATGTTCTAATTAATGCTTTACTAAAATCAATTCCAGCTAGTCCGGCAAGCATCACTATCAGCTATGCAGATGACATCCTTGTACATACTAAAACCCACCGTGAAATGCAAACAGTCTTAAATTGTATACATACAGCGTGTCAGAGCCTTGGTCTTGTAATCAACGCTGCTAAAACTAAGGTATTTAACAGACAAATTGGCAACCGCAAAAGTGGACCACGAAAACTCAAGATAGATAATATACCAATAGACTATGTCTCTTCTTTCAAATACCTTGGAGTCTATGTCCCTTGTACCTCAACTGCAGTCAATAAGTTACATCAACAATGTAGAGACAGACTCAAGGCTCTCAGAACTGTAGTGGGGTACAGCCCGAAATATGGTGTTAATATTAGAATAGCAAGAATGATGTATTTAGCGTACATAAGGTCTCTGATAGACTATCATGCACCAGCTTTGGTCCTGCAAAATGGCAAAAGTATTGATAGACTTGAAAAAATGCAAAATGAAGCACTCAGAATTATACTTGGCTGTCCAATAACTACCAAAGTTCTCAACATGCGGAAAGAATTAAATATACTTAGCATTAGAGATAGAATATTTGAAATTAATCTTATGATGGGACTAAAGCTTCTGCGTGATAACAAAAACAACATTGTGTCAGTTGCTCTGTTAGAACACATACGAAATGGAACTAGCGAGTCTAAGTGGATTCAAAGAACAGCCACTCATATTAAAATGATGGGACTGCATGATGTATATACAGATGAAAGAGTTCAGCACTTCCTTCCACCCTGGCAGATAGTACCTTTTGACATCCTGACCCCTGCATACCCCACCAAGAAACTAATCACAAACAACCCTCATGCTCAGCTTGCTGCTAAATTAAGCACCATAGAACACATTCACAATATACAAGCTGAAAACAACATTGCACAGACAATATACACTGACGGATCACTCAATACAGCTACAGGGAGGGCAGGAAGTGCTGTTATTGCTCATCAGCCCGATGGCAGCACAATTGAAAGGAATATCCGAATTAGTAACTGGGCGTCCACTATGCAAGCCGAGTTGGTAGCGATACTGGTAGCACTCGAAATTATTGACAACACTGAAGTAGACAGCTTAATTATTTCTGACTCCCTTTCCTCACTACGAGCAATAAACAGTTTGCAATCAAGTAATAACGTGCTTGTCTTGGAAGCTAGACGTAGATATATAGAATACTTAGCAAGAGGGTAAATATAAAAATGTTGTGGATTCCTTCTCACATTGGCCTGCAGGAACATGACAAAGTTGACGCCCTTGCTAAGGCTGCAGTAAATAAAGACAGTGTTGAACGGAATCTTGAGTTATCAAATAGGTCCCTTAAAAGTGTCATTAGACGAGAACTCCTGGATGGATTTGAAGAAAGTAGAACTGTGCAAACTGGAATTAGCAGGTCCATTGTTCATCACATTGAAATGTGTGAAGTAAAACATGTGTATGGGGCAAGTAATAAAGTCAGTAGACTAACAGATGTTGTCACAGCTCGTATAAGACTTGGCTACAAGTATCTCTGGCAGTTCGGCTTGTATAGGGATCTAGATGAAGTAAAGTGTAAAGTGTGTGGACAAAGACAGGGACACACACTAGAACACTATATCTTGGATTGTAGTAAAATTGAGCCATTTAGAGATAGATCTAAACTCACTCTGTATGATATGGCAACCTATCTTATTACCATGGAAAATTACCTGAAATACTTGCACTGTATCCACATTTCGCTTCCAGTAGATGAACGACATACGAGATTCAGAAACAAGTAGTGTATTTTGAAGACTAACAAGAAACAGAAGCTCCCCTATGACTCTGTAATGTCCCCATTGGTCAAACTATTATGTATTAGCGATAAGACCTACCATTAATGTATGATGACTTACTGTAAATATGTAGCTCTTGAAATAGCACTTTCTCTGTAACTAGCTGACATTGTAACTATAAGGTGTGAAGGATAGATGAAATTGTTTATGTAATAATCTAAGATGAGGTCTGATAAAGACCTTTTGTGCCCTCTGTAATGCTTTTGCGCTACCGCTCACAGGATGAGTATGGGGTGCACAATAAACTAGCCGCCTTCGGCGGCAACAATCAATCAGGATCACCAGGACCTACAGTTGAACCTTCACCACGAAGCAAAAAAAAAAAAGAAAAGCGCGTAAAAACTTCATTGTGAATATTGGAAAACAGTAGAAAATTCAAAGGCAAGTTTGAAAACAAAGATTACATTTAGTACAACTAAATAAAAATTACCTTCAATACATCTGTCTTTGTTTGTAATTAATAAGCCAAAATAAAATAAAAGCATGAACACACTGGTCAACTCAAGTGACCAGGACACTGACAACAACAACAACAACAAGAGAGAGAGTATGTCTGTGCAACACGACACAACACCTGACACCACAACTCTTAATGACCTGCCATGGCAATTCACTGACAGTTAAATATAACACAGAAGAGCATCTGAGTTGTTTTACACCAGCAGGTTAGTGTCAGACGAGGCCTGGCGTGCCTCCAGGGTGGTGTCAGACGAGGCCTGGCGTGCCTCCAGGGTGGTGTCAGACGAGGCCTGGCGTGCCTCCAGGGTGGTGTCAGACGAGGCCTGGCGTGCCTCCAGGGTGGTGTCAGACGAGGCCTGGCGTGCCTCCAGGGTGGTGTCAGACGAGGCCTGGCGTGCCTCCAGGGTGGTGTCAGACGAGGCCTGGCGTGCCTCCAGGGTGGTGTCAGACGAGGCCTGGCGTGCCTCCAGGGTGGGTCAGACGAGGCCTGGCGTGCCTCCAGGGTGGTGTCAGACGAGGCCTGGCGTGCCTCCAGGGTGGTGTCAGACGAGGCCTGGCATGCCTCCAGGGTGGTGTCAGACGAGGCCTGGCGTGCCTCCAGGGTGGTGTCAGACGAGGCCTGGCGTGCCTCCAGTGTGGTGTCAGACGAGGCCTGGCGTGCCTCCAGGGTGGTGTCAGACGAGGCCTGGCGTGCCTCCAGGGTGTTGTCAGACGAGGCCTGGCGTGCCTCCAGGGTGGTGTCAGACGAGGCCTGGCGTGCCTCCAGGCTGGTGTCAGACGAGGCCTGGCGTGCCTCCAGGCTGGTGTCAGACGAGGCCTGGCGTGCCACCAGGCAGGTGTCAGACGAGGCCTGGCATCATGGACCACAGGGACACTATGATGGCATCATGGACCACAGGGACACACTATGATGGCATCAAGAACCCACTATGATGGCATCAGGAACCACAAGAACACACTATGATGGCATCAGGAACCACAAGAACACACTATGATGGCATCATGGACCACAGGGACACACTATGATGGCATCAGGGACCACAGGGACACACTATGATGGCATCAGGGACCACAGGGACACACTATGATGGCATCAGGGACCACAGGGACAAAATGATGGTACCATGGACCACAGGGACACACTATGATGGCACCATGGACCACAGGGACACACTATGATGGCATCATGGACCACAGGGACACTATGATGGCATCAGGGACCACAGGGACACTATGATGGTACCATGGACCACAGGGACACAGTATGATGGCACCATGGACCACAGGGACACTATGATGGCACCATGGACCACAGGGACACACTATGATGGCATCATGGACCACACGGCCACACTATGATGGCATCATGGACCACAGGGACACTATGATGGCATCAGGGACCACAGGGACACACTATGATGGCACATGGACCACAGGGACACACTATGATGGCATCAGGGACCACAGGGACACACTATGAGGGCATCATGGGTCACAGGGAGACACTATAATGGCATCATGGACCACAGGACACTATAATGGCATCAGGGACCACAGGGACACTATGATGGTACCATGGACCACAGGGATACACTATGATGGCACTATGGACCACAGGGACAACACTATGATGGCATCAGGGACCACAGGGACACACTATGATGGCATCATGGACCACAGGGACACTATAATGGCATCAGGGACCACAGGGACACTATGATGGTACCATGGACCACAGGGACACACTATGATGGCACCATGGACCACAGGGACACTATGATGGCATCATGGACCACAGGACACACCTATCATGGCATCAGGGACCACAGGGACACACTATGAGGGCATCATGGACCACAGGGACACACTATGATGGCATCATGGACCACAGGGACACTATGATGGCATCAGGGACCACAGGGACACACTATATGGCATCAGGGACCACAGGGACACACTATGATGGCATCAGGGCACAGGGACACACTATGATGGCATCAAGGACCACAGGGACACACTATGATGGCACCATGGACCACAGGGACACACTATGATGGCATCAGGGACCACAGGGGACACTATGATGGTCATGGACCACAGGGACACACTATGATGGCATCATGGACCACAGGGACACTATGATGGCATCATGGACCACAGGGACACACTATGATGGCATCAGGGACCACAGGGACACACTATGATGGCATCATGGACCACAGGGACACTATGATGGCATCAGGGACCACAGGGACACACTATGATGGCATCATGGACCACAGGACACACTATGATGGCATCAGGGACCACAGGGACACACTATGATGGCATCATGGACCACAGGGACACACTATGATGGCATCAGGGACCACAGGGACCACTATGATGGCATCATGGACCACAGGGACACACTATGATGGCATCAAGGACCACAGGGACACTATGATGGCATCAAGGACCACAGGGACACACTATGATGGCATCATGGACCACAGGGACACAAATGATGGCACCATGGACCACAGGGACACTATGATGGCACCATGGACCACAGGGACACACTATGATGGCATCATGGACCACAGGGACACATTATGATGGCATCAGGGACCACAGGGACACTATGATGGCATCATGGACCACAGGGACACTATGATGGCACAATGGACCACAGGGACACCATGATGGCATCAGGGACCACAGGGGCACACTATGATGGCATCATGGACCACAGGGACACTATGATGGCATCATGGACCACAGGGACACTATGATGGCATCAGGGACCACAGGGACACTATGATGGCATCAGGGACCACAGGGACACACTATGATGGCATCAGGGACCACAGGGACACACTATGATGGCACCATGGACCACAGGGACACTATGATGGCATCAAGGACCACAGGGACACACTATGATGGCATCAGGGACCAAGGGACACACTATGATGGCATCAGGGACCACAGGGACACACTNGTTTCAAGAAGTTGATCGACCCAGACATGAAGCTACGTCCGACCACAGTGCCTGCTCAAGACCTGAACAGATAGCCACATGTGACCTGGTGACTGAAGAAATTCCTCACTTACCAGAAGAGAATAGTCTAGACGAGGACCCGCCTCGACTAGCAGTATAGTAAACGGGTCCGCTCGACCAGCGGCACCATGTGCACCAGAGTATGTGCACGTGCGTCAGCGGTGTGAGGTGGAACGAGCACCACTGTGTGGGGCTCGGTCTTTGTTGGGGGTGTTGTGAGAGTGGTGTGTCTCAAATTCTCCCACAGCTGACTGGAATGGCTCATTGCAGTGCACAGTGCACCGATCTTGTGCACAACCCTATCTCTCTTAACCCTGGATAGTGACCTGGCATGTGGTTATCTCCAAATGCCCACTTAACCAGGAACACTTTCATAATACGGAGGCTGCCGTATGCCCAGGCAGGAAGTAGATACAGAAGTTAAGCATACTTGCCACGAAGGGTCAGTGAGTACATTGGCTGGGGCCAGCGTGAGAGACAAAGGGGGAGATACCAGCGACCATCTGACCTCTGGGGTCAACCAGCGAGATGGTCATCGAACGTTCAATATGATTGGTTCGCGCTCATTTACTGCAATGCTATTGGTCAAATTGTAACCTTTGTGTTTTATTTATTATTATTATTTTCTACCACAGACGTGGCCACACATTACCTATCCTTTACCTTTACCGTTACATATTACCTTTTGTGTTGTGTGCCCACGAGACGCCCTGAGCCTCAGGCAAAAGTATTCATGTGAGGGAGCCCTTACACAGAGGACGTGTTCTGTTCTGTCTATCGGCCAATAGACTGAACACCGTCCATTCCTCACTGTCAAGTTAACTCAGCGTCTTTTCGATATACCCACACTCGCTCAGAATCACGATTGTGAATATATGGTTCAGAAGCCTATAGTGACAAAATCACCAGAGCGAAACAGACTGGTATCAGGTAACCCCTGGTGACAAAGATCGTTGTAAGTGACCTATAGTGAACTAAGGCAGTGCCGCCGCCTAAGAAACCTGTGTGTGACTTTACCACAAGTGTACCTGCATGGTACCACAGCCGCCGCCAGCCGCCACTCTGTTCAGAGCTTGTAGCTAGTACCTCAGTACCTTAGCACCTCGAGGCGCCCGCCGCCGCCCCTCACTGTACCACGTGACGTCACCAGCCTTACTCACCGCCAGTGCCAAGTGTGTGTGCGTGTGTCTGTTTGTTAAGCATACAGCACGCCCACCTGCCCCCGTGTCAAGTATGGTTTGTGGGAAAACCTGTCGTCAATGGTCTCACTTAAGAACGAGGAAACCAGCTGTCAGGCCACCTACGAGTGCTTGCGTAAATGTGCCTGAGTGAGTGAATAAGAGAGGTAACCCCATCTGTAAGTACAAGATCTTGTCATTATTTTATTGTGTCTGTGTTGATCTGAGGTATCAACCACAGTTCTCACCTTCTTATACCTGTCGCAGGTTATAGGTGAATCGATGGTGTATGCGTGTTATCTGTGTAGTATCACAGCATTTCACTCGGCTGTGAATGTGAGCTTCACATACACCACACATTTAGTGTTATGTGACATTATTATTGTGCCTGTCCCATTGACAGTGTATTTGTGATTTATTGCATATCATCATTACCCGAGTATCCGGTTGGAACTCTTGTGATCCCTTTGCATACGGGCAGTTAGGTTGCCGTGTTAATGATTGGCTGTCAACTGTGTTAAGTTAGGTGTTTCTCCACGAGTGGATACGAGTCGATTAGCCAGACGTCAAGAGTCTCGCTAATGCAACCATAGCCTTTTTGATGCCAATCTAAAGTAAATCAAGCACCCTTTGTGTTAGTGGTTAAGTTAGTAAATAAGCTACTGTTAAGCTTTATGCGGTGTTTCCGTTGAACCACTTCTGAATACTGCCAATTAATTACTCAAGCCTTCAGCTCTAGGTGTCTTCAACACCGAGTTGCCTAATTCACTAAACTATAAATGTGATGAGGACCCTAGGAGTCCCTTAAAGTGTTACATCATTGAGGAGATTCCAACGACCAACGTGGAGCGGGACCAGGTGAGGCTAGTCTGAGAAGAGACCCACAAGGACTCTAACTCGACCTTGCTCCCAGGCCCTGTACGGTTGCTCTCGTATTTTCTATTCTGCTAATTCCGACAGTTTCGTGAAGCGTCTGCCACATGTACATTGGCGACGTACGCATTGCAGTCGTGAAAGCAAAAAAGAAAACCCCCACATTATTCCTAGACAAGAGACTCAACTTTAGCACCCACATACAACACATAACTAAGAAAGTCTCTAAAACAGTTGGTATACACTCCAAAATCAGATATTATGTACCTAACTCTGCTCTCATCTCTCTATATTATGCACTAATCTATCCCTAACTTAACTATGGTATCTGTGCATGGGGTTCAACCACTGCAAACCACCTCAAGTCCATCATCACCCAGCAAAAATCTGTTATCAGAATAATAACAAATTCTGCTTTCAGACAACACTCAGCCCCTTTGTTTAACTCCCTAAACATGCTAAACATAATCTCACTCCACAAATTCTCTTGTGTCAACTACATTTACAAAACCCTGTTCTTAAATGCAAATCCTGCTCTGAAACTCTCCCTGGACAGATGTAATAGGACCCATTATCACCACACCAGAAATAAATATCACTTTGATATCCCCAGAGTCAAACTTAATCTGTGTAAGCACTCTATGCAAATAAAGGGACCCAGTCTATGTAACTCACTCCCTATTGAATTGAAAAGCTGTCCACCTTTTGCGTCATTCAAAAACAATACTAAAAAGTACCTAATTTCACCTTCATAGTTTTTTACCTTTTGCTTTAAAATTGCACTGTATCTATTGCTACCCAATCTCCCAACCTTTATGTACCCAATCCGAACATCTTTACCATTGTGATCATTGCTGTCGTCTTATATGTGCTATCAATCTGCTGTATGGTGTCTATTAATCTTGTTTAATTTACCAATCACGCTGTCAATGTAATCAACCAGAGCTTTAATATACCAATGTGCTTTATTATACTTACTAATCTCCCTCATCTCATTTTTTTTCTTACAATGTATTTGTTATCATTTTATTAATTCCGCTAGAATTTACCTACTTAAAATTATCTGTTAGATTAAGGACCTGCCCGAAACGCTGCGCGTACTAGTGGCTTTACAAGATTGTAAATACTATGATATGTATTCTCACAAACCAAATGTACCTTCTTGTATATAAATTGAATAAAATAAAAATAAAATAAAATTAAAATAAATTAAAAAAAATAAAATATAGTTTTGACATCTGAGATGGGGATAACTAGGTCTAATTCAACTTCATCTTTGTTACACGCTAATTTGGCTGCAATGTCTGTCTCATTTTGATGGGTTATATTTATGTGTGATGGTTAGGTCATTTATAATTGTAGTATGAGGTTCTTGTTGTCGATCTTCGAGGAGAAGTTTTCGTTTGCTTGAAGAGCAGATTTTGAATAACAAAATAATATTCCTACTACGTTTATTAATGTACTGGTAGCTAGTTGTAAAGACGCTAGTTCTGCTTGTGTGGAGGTCAGCCAGTTGTATAACTTGACACTGACAGTCTTTGTGCAAATATAAAAATATAAAACCTACATGCTGCTGCAGTCCGTCCAGTAGAAGACTGGACTGAGCCGTCGGTTTAGACACAGTGCTCGTGAGATCTTAAACCCTCGATGGAGGCGGCAATTATTTCACGTGTCAATTACCCTATGATGGCACCATGCTTTGAGAAGTGTCGGATTTTCTTTACCCTTCTTGGTGACGGATGTGTATGATACTTGAATAGTGGGGTACAGATTAAGAGGAATATCGGAGACAGGAAGATTGCACTTAAAAGGAATGTTGAGTTTGATGAGATTATAGGCATTTTTGCTCAGCTATTCATGCCTTTAATCCATTGCGATGAGCTTAGCTAATTATATGGTTTATAACCACAGACAGTAATATAGCGCATTAATTTCTAATATTGTGTGTGGAGACCTTCGGACCCAGGTCCAGGTATAGCAAAATTGTTGAAGATGGAAGGAGATGCTTTTCGTGTGGCTAACATTTCACGTATACTTACAGACTGGTAATTATGTCAGTTGTTTAGGCCGACAATTATATTCTCAAAGATTTTTTTCTTTGATTGTCTCAAGGTAGCCAGAGAACAAGCGTGCACGCTAGATGGGTCGGCGTTCAGCGCTCATTCACACATTGGTATTACAGCTCCACGCAGTCCTGGCATGGCTGCAAGTAATGTATAGTGATGGTGGGTGAGCGTGCTCCTAGCTGCGCTCACAGCCCTCGCCTCTCACAACAACAACAACACAACACCCTCCACATAACATGTGCTCATCAAGGCCATCATCACTCTACAGCATATTGATGCTTCAGGTCCTCGGTTATCTCTGTAACTGATGTAGATCTGGGAGTCTGACCCTCCTGTTGATGTACATGTGGGAGTCTGCCCCTCCTGTTGATGTACATGTGGGAGTCTGCCCCTCCTGTTGATGTACATGTGGGAGTCTGACCCTCCTGTTGATGTACATGTGGGAGTCTGACCCTCCTGTTGATGTACATGTGGGAGTCTGACCCTCCTGTTGATGTACATGTGGGAGTCTGCCCCTCCTGTTGATGTACATGTGGGAGTCTGCCCCTCCTGTTGATGTACATGTGGGAGTCTGACCCTCCTGTTGATGTACATGTGGGAGTCTGACCCTCCTGTTGATGTACGTGTGGGAGTCTGCCCCTCCTGTTGATGTACATGTGGGAGTCTGCCCCTCCTGTTGATGTACATGTGGGAGTCTGACCCTCCTGTTGATGTACATGTGGGAGTCTGCCCCTCCTACTGCTCAGTACTCACTTCCCCCTTCAGAGCAGGAGAGATTGCTGAAATAGAGGGAATACAGAGAACATATACGGCACGCATAGACGAGATAAAACACCTAAATTATTGGGATCGTCTCAAAGCTCTCCAAATGTACTCTCTAGAAAGGAGACGAGAGAGATACCAAATAATATACACATGGAAAATACTGGAGGGCCAGGTCCCAAATCTACACAGTAAAATAACAACGTACTGGAGTGAACGATATGGAAGAAAATGCAAGATTGAACCAGTGAAGAGCAGAGGTGCCATAGGCACAATCAGAGAGCACTGTATAAACATCAGAGGTCCGCGGTTGTTCAACGTCCTCCCAGCGACTATAAGAAATATTGCCGGAACAACCGTGGACATCTTCAAGAGAAAACTGGACTGTTTCCTAAGAGAAGTCCCGGATCAGCCGGGCTGTGGTGGGTATGTGTCTCTGCGGGCCGCTCCAAGCAACAGCCTGGTGGATCAAACTCTCACAAGTCGAGCCTGGCCTCGGGCCGGGCTTGGGGAGTAGAAGAACTCCCAGAACCCATCAACCAGGTATCAACCAGGTATCCTGTTGATGTAGATCTGGGAGTCTGTCTCTCCAGGATCAGTGAAACCCAGGATCACCAGGACCTACAGTTGAACCTTCACCACGAAGCAAAAAAAAAAAAAGAAAAAAAGCGCGTAAAAACTTCATTGTGAATATTGGAAAACAGTAGAAAATTCAAAGGCAAGTTTGAAAACAAAGATTACATTTAGTAAAACTAAATAAAAATTACCTTCAATACATCTGTCTTTGTTTGTAATTAATAAGCCAAAATAAAATAAAAGCATGAACACCTGGTCAACTCAAGTGACCAGGACACTGACAACAACAACAACAACAAGAGAGAGAGTATGTCTGTGCAACACGACACAACACCTGACACCACAACTCTTAATGACCTGCCATGGCAATTCACTGACAGTTAAATATAACACAGAAAAGCATCTGAGTTGTTTAAACCAGCAGGTTAGTGTCAGACGAGGCCTGGCGTGCCTCCAGGGTGGTGTCAGACGAGGCCTGGCGTGCCTCCAGGGTGGTGTCAGACGAGGCCTGGCGTGCCTCCAGGGTGGTGTCAGACGAGCCTGGCGTGCCTCCAGGGTGGTGTCAGACGAGGCCTGGCGTGCCTCCAGGGTGGTGTCAGACGAGGCCTGGCGTGCCTCCAGGGTGGTGTCAGACGAGGCCTGGCGTGCCTCCAGGGTGGTGTCAGACGAGGCCTGGCGTGCCTCCAGGGTGGTGTCAGACGAGGCCTGGCGTGCCTCCAGGCTGGTGTCAGACGAGGCCTGGCGTGCCTCCAGGCTGGTGTCAGACGAGGCCTGGCATCATGGACCACAGGTACACTATGATGGCATCAGGGACCACAGGGACACTATGATGGCATCAGGGACCACAGGGACACTATGATGGCATCATGGACCACAGGTACACTATGATGGCATCAGGGACCACAGGGACACTATGATGGCATCAGGGACCACAGGGACACTATGATGGCATCATGGACCACAGGGACACACTATGATGGCATCAGGGACCACAGGGACACTATGATGGCATCAGGGACCACAGGGACACTATGATGGCATCAGGGACCACAGGGACACTATGATGGCATCAGGGACCACAGGGACACACTATGATGGCATCAGGACCACAGGGACACTATGATGGCATCAGGGACCACAGGGACACTATGATGGCATCAGGGACCACAGGGACACACTATGATGGCATCAGGGACCACAGGGACACTATGATGGCATCAGGGACCACAGGGACACTATGATGGCATCAGGGACCACAGGGACACTATGATGGCATCAGGGACCACAGGGACACTATGATGGCATCAGGGACCACAGGGACACTATGATGGCATCAGGGACCACAGGGACACTATGATGGCATCAGGGACCACAGGGACACTATGATGGCATCAGGGACCACAGGGACACTATGATGGCATCAGGGACCACAGGGACACTATGATGGCATCAGGGACCACAGGACACACTATGATGGCATCATGGACCACAGGGACACTATGATGGCATCAGGGACCACAGGTACACACTATGATGGCACCATGGACCACAGGGACACTATGATGGCATCAGGGACCACAGGGACACACTATGATGGCATCATGGACCACAAGGACACACTATGATGGCATCATGGACCACAGGGACACTATGATGGCATCATGGACCACAGGGACACTATGATGGCATCATGGACCACAGGGACACTATGATGGCATCAGGGACCACAGGGACACACTATGATGGCATCATGGACCACAGGGACACACTATGATGGCATCATGGACCACAGGGACACTATGATGGCACCATGGACCACAGGGACACACTATGATGGCATCATGGACCACAGGGACACACTATGATGGCATCAGGGACCACAGGGACACTATGATGGCATCATGGACCACAGGGACACTATGATGGCATCAGGACCACAGGGACACACTATGATGGCATCAGGGACCACAGGGACACACTATGATGGCATCATGGACCACAGGGACACACTATGATGGCATCAGGGACCACAGGGACACTATGATGGCACCATGGACCACAGGGACACACTATGATGGCACCATGGACCACAGGGAACACTATGATGGCATCATGGACCACAGGGACACACTATGATGGCATCAGGGACTACAGGGACACTATGATGGCATCATGAACCACAGGGACACACTATGATGGCATCATGGACCACAGGGACACACTATGATGGCATCAGGGACCACATGATGGCATCAGGCCACAAGGACACACTATGATGGCATCATGACCACAGGACACACTATGATGGCATCAGGACCACAGGGACACACTATGATGGCATCAGGGACCACAGGGACACACTATGATGGCATCAGGGACCACAGGGACACTATGATGGCACCATGGACCACAGGGACACACTATGATGGCACCATGGACCACAGGGACACTATGATGGCATCATGGACCACAGGGACACTATGATGGCATCAGGGACCACAGGGACACTATGATGGCATCATGGACCACAGGGACACACTATGATGGCACCATGGACCACAGGGACACTATGATGGCATCATGGACCACAGGGACACACTATGATGGCATCATGGACCACAGGGACACACTATGATGGCATCATGGACCACAGGGACACTATGATGGCATCAGGGACCACAGGGACACACTATGATGGCACCATGGACCACAGGGACACACTATGATGGCATCAGGGACCACAGGGACACACTATGATGGCATCATGGACCACAGGGGACACTATGATGGCATCAGGACCACAGGGACACTATGATGGCATCAGGGACCACAGGGACACTATGATGGCACCATGGACCACAGGGACACACTATGATGGCATCATGGACCACAGGGACACACTATGATGGCATCAGGGACCACAGGGACACACTATGATGGCATCAGGGACCACAGGGACACTATGATGGCATCAGGGACCACAG
Source organism: Procambarus virginalis (assembly GCA_020271785.1). NCBI lineage: Eukaryota > Metazoa > Arthropoda > Malacostraca > Decapoda > Cambaridae > Procambarus > Procambarus virginalis. The sequence goes on from WNGS01009288.1 coordinate 32,742, forward strand.
GGACACTATGATGGCACCATGGACCACAGGGACACACTATGATGGCACCATGGACCACAGGGACACTATGATGGCATCATGGACCACAGGGACACACTATGATGGCATCAGGGACCACAGGGACACACTATGATGGCATCATGGACCACAGGACACACTATGATGGCATCATGGACCACAGGGGACACTATGATGGCATCAGGGACCACAGGGACACACTATGATGGCATCAGGGACCACAGGGACACTATGATGGCATCAGGACCACAGGGACACTATGATGGCATCATGGACCACAGGGACACTATGATGGCATCATGGACACAGGGACACACTATGATGGCATCAGGGACCACAGGGACACTATGATGGCACATGGACCACAGGGACACACTATGATGGCATCATGGACCACAGGGACACTATGATGGCATCATGGACCACAGGGACACACTATGATGGCATCAGGGACCACAGGGACACACTATGATGGCATCATGGACCACAGGGACACACTATGATGGCATCATGGACCACAGGGACACTATGATGGCATCAGGGACCACAGGGACACACTATGATGGCATCAAGGACCACAGGGACACATGATGGCATCAAGGACCACAGGGACACACTGTGATGGCATCATGGACCACAGGGACACACATGATGGCATCAGGGACCACAGGGACACTATGATGGCCTCATGGACCACAGGGACACACTATGATGGCATCAGGGACCACAGGGACACTGTGATGGACACCATGACCAAGGGACACACTATGATGGCATCATGGACCACGGACCACTATGATGGCACCATGGACCACAGGGACACNTGATGGCACCATGGATCACAAGGGCACACTATGATGGCATCAGGGACCACAGGGACACTATGATGGCATCATGGACCACAGGGACACTATGATGGCATCAGGGACCACAGGGAACACTATGATGGCATCAGGGACACAGGTACACACTATGATGGCATCAGGGACCACAGGAACACTATGATGGCATCAGAGAAAACAGGGACACTATGATGGCATCATGGACCACAGGGACACTATGATGGCATCAGGGACCACAGGGACTCACTGTGATGGCATCATGGACCACAGGGACACTGTGATGGCATCATGGACACAGGGACACTATGATGGCATCAAGGACCACAGGGACACACTATGATGGCATCAGGGACCACAGGGACACTATGATTGCACCAAGAACCACAGGGACACACTGTGATGGCATCAGGGACCACAGCGACACACATGATGGCATCATGGACCACAGGGACACTATGATGGCATCATGGACCACAGGGACACACTATGATGGCATCTGGGACCACAGGGACACTATGATGGCATCTGGGACCACAGGGACACACTATGATGGCATCATGGACCACAGGGACACATGATGGCATCATGGACCACGGGGACACTATGATGGCATCAGGGACCACAGGGACACTATGATGGCATCAGGGACCACAGGGACACACTATGATGGCATCAGGGACCACAGGGACACAATGATGGCATCAGGGACCACAGGGACACTATGATGGCATCAGGGACCACAGGGACACACTATGATGGCATCAGGGACCACAGGGACACACTATGATGGCATCAGGGACCACAGGGACACACAATGATGGCATCATGGACCACAGGGACACACTATGATGGCATCATGGACCACAGGGACACTATGATGGCATCAGGGACCACAGGGACACACTATGATGGCATCATGGACCACAGGGACACACTATGATGGCATCATGGACCACAGGGACACTATGATGGCATCAGGGACCACAGGGACACTATGATGGCATCAGGGCCCACAGGGACACTATGATGGCACCATGGACCACAGGGACACACTATGATGGCACCATGGACCACAGGGACACTATGATGGCATCATGGACCACAGGGACACACAATGATGGCATCATGGACCACAGGGACACACTATGATGGCATCATGGACCACAGGGACACTATGATGGCATCATGGACCACAGGGACACACTATGATGGCATCAGGGACCACAGGTACACACTATGATGGCATCAGGGACCACAGGGACACACTATGATGGCATCAGTGACCACAGGGACACACTATGATGGCATCAGGGACCACAGGGACACACTATGATGGCATCATGGACCACAGGGACACTATGATGGCATCATGGACCACAGGTACACTATGATGGCACCATGGACCACAGGTACACACTATGATGGCATCAGGGACCACAGGGACACACTATGATGGCATCAGGGACCACAGGGACACTATGATGGCATCAGGGACCACAGGGACACTATGATGGCATCAGGACACAGGAACACTATGATGGCATCAGGGACCACAGGGACACACTATGATGGCATCATGGACCACAGTGACACACTATGATGGCACCAATACCACAGGGACACACTATGATGGCATCAGGGACCACAGGGACACACTATGATGGCATCAGGGACCACAGGACACACTATGATGGCATCAGGGACCACAGGGACACACTATGATGGCATCATGGACCACAGGGACACACTATGATGGCATCATGGACCACAGGGACACACTATGATGGCATCAGGGACCACAGGACACACTATGATGGCATCAGGACCACAGGGACACACTATGATGGCATCAGGGACCACAGGGACACACTATGATGGCATCATGGACCACAGGGACACTATGATGGCATCATGGACCACAGGTCCACTATGATGGCACCATGGACCACAGGGACACACTATGATGGCATCAGGGACCACAGGGACACACTATGATGGCATCAAGGACCACAGGTACACACTATGATGGCATCAGGGACCACAGGGACACTATGATGGCATCAGTGGACACAGGAACACTGATGGCATCAGGGACCACAGGGACACTATGATGGCATCAGTGTACACAGGTACACACTATGATGGCATCAGGGACCACAGGGACACACTATGATGGCATCAGGGACCACAGGGACACACTATGATGGCATCATGGACCACAGGGACACACTATGATGGCACAATGACCACAGGGACACACTATGATGGCATCAGGGACCACAGGGACACTATGATGGCATCATGGACCACAGGGACACTGTGATGGCACCAAGGACCACAAAGGCACACTATGATGGCATCAGGGACCACAGGGACACTATGATGGCACCAAGAACCACAGGGACACTATGATGGCATCATGAACCACAGGGACACTATGATGGCATCAGGGACCACAGGGACACACTATGATGGCATCAGGGACCACAGGGACACTATTATTGCACCAAGAACCACAGGGACACACTGTGATGGCATCAGGGACCACAGAAACACACTATGATGGCATCATGGACCACAGGGACACAATATGATGGCACCATGGACCACAGGGACACACTATGATGGCATCATGGACCACAGGGACACAATGATGGCATCAGGGACCACAGGGACACACTATGATGGCATCATGGACCACAGGGACACAATGATGGCATCATGGACCACAGGGACACTATGATGGCATCAGGGACCACAGGGACACACTATGATGGCATCATGGACCACAGGGACACTATGATGGCATCAGGGACCACAGGGACACAATGATGGCATCATGGACCACAGGGACACTATGATGGCATCAGGAACCACAGGGACACAATGATGGCATCATGGACCACAGCGACACACTATGATGGCATCATGGACCACAGGGACACACTATGATGGCATCAGGGACCACAGGGACACACTATGATGGCATCATGGACCACAGGACACACTATGATGGCATCATGGACCACAGGGACACACTATGATGGCATCATGGACCACAGGGACACTATGATGGCATCAGGGAACACAGGGACACACTATGATGGCATCATGGACCACAGGGACACACTATGATGGCATCATGGACCACAGGGACACTATGATGGCATCAGGGACCACAGGGACACACTATGATGGCATCATGGACCACAGGGACACACTATGATGGCATCATGGACCACAGGGACACTATGATGGCATCAGGGACCACAGGGACACACTATGATGGCATCATGGACCACAGGGACACACTATGATGGCATCATGGACCACAGGGACACTATGATGGCATCAGGGACCACAGGGACACACTATGATGGCATCAGGGACCACAGGGACACTATGATGGCATCAGGGACCACAGGGACACACTATGATGGCATCAGGGACCACAGGGACACTATGATGGCATCATGGACCACAGGGACACACTATGATGGCATCAGGGACCACAGGGACACTATGATGGCATCAGTGACCACAGGGACACTATGATGGCATCAGGGACCACAGGGACACACTATGATGGCATCAGGGACCACAGGGACACACTATGATGGCATCAGGGACCACAGGGACACTATGATGGCATCAAGGACCACAGGGACACTATGATGGCATCATGGACCACAGGGACACACTATGATGGCATCAGGGACCACAGGGACACACTATGATGGCATCAGGGACCACAGGGACACACTATGATGGCATCAGGGACCACAGGGACACTATGATGGCATCAGGGACCACAGGGACACTATGATGGCATCAGGGACCACAGGGACACACTATGATGGCATCAGGACCACAGGGACACTATGATGGCATCAGGGACCACAGGGACACTATGATGGCATCAGGGACCACAGGGACACTATGATGGCATCAGGGACCACAGGGACACTATGATGGCATCAGGGACCACAGGGACACTATGATGGCATCATTGTAATGGTGTATGCACACCATAGCCCTTTCCCCTTCCCCTTTCCCTCTTTCCCCTTCCCTTGGGCCATCCCTGTCTTTTGTCACGGGTCTAACCCTCGGGGTCATAAACAGCTTGAAGCCACTTGCTCCCCTCGCCCTCCTGTCCTCCTGTCCAGTGACGAATTGAGAACAGTACCCCAAGGCCAATAAACTTGTGATCTCAAGTTACACGTGGGTGCCTCAGCCGGCATGCCCTCAGGAAAGTCGTTGGTGTCTTCACAGTTTTGGAGTTCTGTCAAGAGGAATTGACCCTTATGGTCAAGCCTGCTCCGGATTGGTTAAAGACATGTATGCCTGGGAAGGCGGGGCCCTCACAGGGTAGTGCCTGCCCATGCCATTGGCCCGGTTCCTTGATCACCTAGTTATTTTTAAATCCATTGGCCATAGGCTTGGGATAGGCGGAGTTAATTTGGGCCTAGGAACTAGGGGGTGGAGCCTGTTCCACTGGCAAGCTGGTAAAACAAAATTTCATTTAGTGTGTCTTGGGGAGTGTTTCGGGACTGGAGGGCCGCAAGCCCCCATCCATGGGGCTGAGGGCCGCCATCAACATCTTGGCCGCAGTGTGTTATTTAAGGTATTGTGCACGTGTTTCATGTCCTCAGTAGATATCCATCGTGCCTCTAGGGGAATAGAATAGGGTATAGTATATGTTCAAATTGTCTTAATTGCGTGGCTAGGTTAGCAGTGGCTAGGTTAGCCCTGGCTAGGTTAGGCGTGGCTAGGTTAGCAGTGGCTAGGTTAGCCGTGGCTAGGTTAGCCGTGGCTAGGTATTGCGTGGCTAGGTTAGCAGTGGCTAGGTTAGCCGTGGCTAGGTATTGCGTGGCTAGGTTAGGCATGGCTAGGTTAGGTGTGGCTAGGTTAGCCGTGGTTAGGTATTGCGTGGCTAGGTTAGGCGTGGCTAGGTTAGCCGTGACTAGGTATTGCTTGGCTAGGTTAGCCGTGGCTAGGTTAGGCGTTGCTAGGTTAGCCGTGGCTAGGTGTTGCGTGGCTAGGTTAGCAGTGGCTAGGTTAGCCGTGGCTAGGTATTGCGTGGCTAGGTTAGCCGTGGCTAGGTTAGGCGTTGCTAGGTTAGCCGTGGCTAGGTGTTGCGTGGCTAGGTTAGCAGTGGCTAGGTATTGCGTGGCTAGGTTAGCAGTGGCTAGGTTAGCCGTGGCTAGGTTAGCCGTGGCTAGGTATTGCGTGGCTAGGTATTGCGTGGCTAGGTTAGCCGTTGCTAGGTTAGGCGTGGATAGGTTAGCCGTGGCTAGGTATTGCGTGGCTAGGTTAGCAGTGGCTAGGTTAGCCGTGGCTAGGTATTGCGTGGCTAGGTTAGCAGTGGCTAGGTTAGCCGTGGCTAGGTTAGCCGTGGCTAGGTATTGCGTGGCTAGGTTAGCCGTCGCTAGTTAGGCCTGGCTAGGTTAGCCGTGGCTAGGTTAGGCGTGGCTAGGTCAGGCGTGGCTAGGTTAGCCGTGCCTAGGTATTGCGTTGTTAGGTTAGCAGTGGCTAGGTTAGCCGTGGCTAGGTTAGGCGTGGCTAGGTTAGGCGTGGCTAGGATAGCCGTGGCTAGGTTAGGCGTGGCTAGGTATTGCGTGGCTAGGTTAGCAGTGGCTAGGTTAGCCGTGGCTAGGTTAGGCGTGACTAGGTTAGGCGTGACTAGGTTAGGCGTGGCTAGGTTAGGCGTGGCTAGATTAGCCGTGGCTAGGTTAGGCGTGGCTAGATTAGCCGTGGCTAGATAAGTTATGAGAGGGTTAACAAAATGCATCATAGTGATGATAACAAAGTTACTAGTTCATAAACTTAGAAGATTGTTGAAGAGAGAAGGAGAGTGTCATCATACCTACCTGGTGTACGTCACTGTTAACTACCGTCAACTACTGTGCCCAGGTGAGGGTGACGGTGACTGACACCGTACATGATAAACGACCACACAGCTCTGTATATCACTCTCACCCGCAACAGATGGTCTCCTTTAGGGACGGGATTTTATCTCTGATTTCACTATGATTTTATCTCTTAAAAACCAGCTCCTGGCATTTATTATATATTTTAATAACTAAAGAAGGAATATATGATCCGAGAGATATACCCTCCTGTGGGTGTATACACTCAGGGAGTATACCTTGTGGTGAGTGTTAGGGCTAGAGTATACCTTGTGGTGAGTGTTAGGCCTAGAGTATACCTTGTGGTGAATGTTAGGACTAGAGTATACCTTGTGGTGAATGTTAGGACTAGAGTATACCTTGTGGTGAATGTTAGGACTAGAGTATACCTTGTGGTGAATGTTAGGACTAGAGTATACCTTGTGGTGAATGTTAGGACTAGAGTATACCTTGTGGTGAGTGTTAGGCCTAGAGTATACCTTGTGGTGAGTGTTAGGACTAGAACTATACCTTGTGGTGAGTGTTCTGGGCAAGAGTATACCTTGCGGTGAGTGAGTGTTGAGGCAGCCTTGGTATACTCCGCATATAGATGCCAAAGCTGTGACAGGTAAAAACTCACTTATTTTTTTTTTAAACTGCGCCATCTGTTGCACGTAATAGCAACACACGCTATACTAAATATGTTCAGTTCTATTTCAATGTTTCCGATTTCATTGATAAATTTTCATTTTCATAGATTTATAGTTATTTTCATTCTGATTTAATTATTTTGTGTGACATTGCATTTGAATTAAACTGTGTTGTTTACTATACCGTTCATTTCGTGAGTATTGTTTATTTTTTTTATTTTTTTGTTTTTTTTTTATTTCGTTTTTAACAGTTTTTTATATATCAGTGATGGGAAAATCAGATATTTTGTGTGAAAATTTTCTGATGGGAACATCAGATCATTTAGGAATGCATCGGACGAGGGAGTGGGGGAATTGTGGGGAGGATGAGGGGACGGAGGAGTTGTGGATGGTGGGGAGCACGAGGGGACGGGGGAGGGGGAATGGTAGGGAGAATAAGGGGATGGGGAGGAGTGGGAGATGGTGAGGACGAGGGGATGGGGGATTGAGGAACGGTTGGGAGGACGAGGGATGGGGAGGTGGGAATGGTGGGGAGGACTGGGAGGCACGGGAAGTTACTGTGGCTCAGCAACGCACGTGCGTTACTATGCCACAGCAAAGGGTACAGCTAGTCTATATAAATAAAAATGTAAATGTTCGTTTATTCAAATTCGCTAATCTCCGAAAGTTCTTCACTGATTCCTTTGAAATTTTCACACAACATTCCATTCGCATCTGAGCAGGTTTTTATATATACATACTATATAGATGCTACGTCTGTGACGGGAATTTTTTGTTTTTTTTCAAAACTGTGTTTTTTCATGTGAAGTAAATCTTTGAAACCTCTTTACCGATTCCTCTGAAATTTTGACACAACGTTGCATTAGAATAGGCGCATGCTTTTACATACCTACTTTATACATTCCTCACCTGTGTCTGGAAAAAACATGTTTTTTTTTTTTAAATAGTGCCATCTGTTGGACGTAAGAGCAAGACACGTAATAGCACGTGTAAGAGCAACACACGCTGTAATCTCCAAAAGTTCTTCACCGATTGCTTTCAAATTTTGAAACAACATTCCATTTGAATACGCACGTGTTTTTATATGCCTACTATGTAGATGCCACACCTGTGACAGGTAAAAACATGTTTTTTTTTTTTTACAAACTGCTCCATCTGTTACACGTAATAGCAACATGCTACCGTAAATATGTTATGAATTCCATTTCAATGTTTCAATTGCATTGATAAATTTAATTTTCATAGATTTTGATTTATTTTCATTATGATTTTATTATTTTGTGTTGCATTGTGTTGGAATTGAGCTTTGTTTAACATACCGTTCATTTCATAAGTATAAGTATAGATGCCACACTTGTGACTGATACAAACTTTTTTTTTAAGAAACAGCATCATCTATTGCACGTAAGAGCAACACATGATATAATAAATATGTGACAATTCCATTTAATTGTTTCCGATTGCAATGACAAATTCAATTTTCGATTTCGATTTATTTTCATTTTGATTTAATTATTTTGTGTGTCATTGCGATGGAATTAAGCTGTGTTGTTTACTATACCGTTCATTTCGTATGTATAAGTATAGATGCTACACCTGTGACAGGTAAATCATACTTTTTTTTAAAAACAGCGCCATCTGTTGCACGTAAGAAAACACACACTATACTTAATATCTTACGATTCCATTTCAGCATTTTTTATTTCATTGATAAATGGAATTTTCATAGATTTAGACTTATTTTCATTTTGATTTAATTATTTTGTGTGACTTTGCATTGGAATTGAGCTGTGTTGTTTACCATACTGTCCATTTTGTGAGAATATTTTTATTTTTTTTTATTTTTCATTTCGTTTTTTAATTGTTTTTCTTATATTTCAGTGATGGGAACATCAGATCATTTGATGTTCCCACTTTTCTCATGGGAACATCAGATCATTTGGGACGAGGAAGTGGGGAATGATGAGGAGGACGAGGGGATGGTTGTGAGGAGATGGTGGGGAGAACGATGGGACAGGGAGAGGGGAAATAGTGGGGAGGATGAAGATACGAGGGAGTTGGGGATGGTGGGTATGAGAGGACAGGGGAATGTAGAATAGTGGGAGGACGAGGGGACGGGGCAGGGGGAATGGTTAGGTGCATGAGGGGATGGTGAGGAGGACCTTGTCTCCCAGTCCTCCCCACCATTCCCCCCTCCCCTGTCCCCTCGCCCTCCCAACCATTCCTCTCTCTCTCTCATCCCCTCGTCCTCCCAACCATTCCCCTCTTCCTCCCCACCATTTCCCCATCACTTTG
>WNGS01009288.1:70156-82864 GCA_020271785.1 Procambarus virginalis
GCGGGTAAGTTCGTTCCGATGTTTCCGGTCCTTCATCTCGTGGTACTCTTGTGGCGGACCCGTTGCAGGTCGCTACCGAACTGGTTCCCACTTTTCTTCTGTTAGCTCTGGTCTTCATCTTCCCCATCTTTCCTTCTTCGTAAACTTGTCCTTGAGTCTCGTTAGATTTCTGCACTCGTCTTCGACTGTCCTATAACGATCCCTTCCTCTCTCTGACTTCGTTCTGCCCTGGCCCTCTGCAGTTCTACGGCGGCGGGCTCCGATGGTATTCATTATGAGATGCTTCGCCATCTCCCTCCGTGCACGTCTCAGTATTTACTGAGTCTGTATAATCGGATCTGGGAGTCGTCGTCAGTCCCTGAGGACTGGCTCGATGCCGTTGTCCTCCCTGTTCGCAAACCAGGGTCTCTGGGAACTTCCCCTAAGGACTTTCGCCTATGCCCTCACAAGTTGTGTCTGCAAACTCTTGAACGTATGGTTACGTTCGTCTGATGTGGTTCCTGGAACACCATCACCTCCTCTCCTCTTCTCAATTTGGTTTCCGCAAGTGCCGCAGCACGACAGATGTCCTGGTGAACTTGGAGGTCTATATTCGTACTGCTTTGCTGCAAGGACCTCCGTTGTTGCCGTCCTTTTTGACCTGGAAAGGCTTACGACACCACTTGGCGTTATCATATTCTATCCCAGCTTCATTCTTTTGGCCTTCGTGGTCATCTCCCTCTCTTTCTCCGCAGCTTCCTCTCTCGTCGTTCCTTTCGGGTGCGCCTTGGTACCGCTCTCTCTGCCTCTTTCAGCAATACGAAGGTGTGCCCCAGGGTAGTGTTCTGAGCACTACTCTTTTTCTGGTTGCCCTCATGGTCTTCTTTCCTCTCTTCCTTCAGGTGTCTTCTCCGCTCTCTATGTCGATGATCTTACCCTTTGCTGTCAGGGTGATGATTCACCTCTCCTTCAGCGCCGGCTTCAACTTGCGATTATTGCCGTGTCGTCTTGGGCCACCAATCATGGCTTTACGTTCTCTACTTCTAAGACATGTGCCATGTCTTTTACTCGGAAACGGGTCGTTCTTCGTCCCTCTTTGTCACTTTATGGTCATCCCCTTGAGTACAAAGATTCCGCGAAGCTTTTGGGGTTATTCCTTGACACTCGTTTGTCTTGGTCTCCCCATATTTCTTACCTCGTGTTGAGTGCTCTAAGGCCCTTACCCTCCTTCGAGTATTGTCCCTTACTTCTTGGGGAGCGGATAGGCGCACTCTCCTTGCTTTGCATTCCTCTCTCGTCCTGTCTAAGCTCGATTATGGTTGCCCTGCTTACTCGTCTGCTTCTCCTTCTGCTCTTCACCGTCTTGATGCTTTGCACCATACTGGGCTGCGCCTCAGTTCTGGTGCCTTTTGTTCGACTCCCGTCCTTAGCTTGTATGTTGACACTGGCTTCCTGTCTCTTCAGGACCGCCGTGATCGCTACTGTCTTCGCTATCTTGCGCGGTCCTTACAGCATCCTTCCTCTCACCTCTGTCGTGCTTTAACTTTTACCCCTCCTGCGGTTCCTGTTCCTCTTCACCACCTCCCTCTTTCTGTCCGGTTATCTCGCTTACAGGATTCTCTTTCCGTTCGTGTTTCTAATGTTTCTCCTCGTGTTGTTCTTTCTTTGCCCTCGTAGAGAGTCCCCCTTCTGCAGTTTTGTACATCCTTGACCTGCATCACTAAAGCTTTTACCCCTCCTACGGTTCTAAAACGCCTTTTCCTTGAGCACTTTTCTTCTCACTCCCGCTCCGTTTCTGTCTTCATCGATGGGTCTAAGTCTGCGGATGGTGTTGGCTACTCTGTTGTTTTTCCTGATCGCACTTATATGTGTCACTTACCTCCGGAGACTAGCATCTTCACAGCGGAGCTTTATGCTATTCTCTATGCTCTTCGTCTCCTGCTTTCTCGTTGTCAATCATCCTTTGTAGTTGTTGTTGACTCTCGTAGTGCCCTCATGGCTCTCGGGTCCTTTAATCTGGTTCATCCAGTAGTTGTCGAGATCCACCATTGGCTGTTTCTTGTTCACCGTAAGTTTAAGTCGGTTGAGTTTTGTTGGGTTCCCAGCCATATTGGTGTGTCTTTAAATGAGCGTGCGGATGCTGCCGCCAAGGAAGCTGTCCGCTCTTGTCCCATCTCTCATCTCCCATATTCTGACTTTTACCCGGTTATCCATTCCTCCATCCTTACCCGTGGAGGAATGGCTTCTTGGTCGTTTGTTACTGGTAACAAACTCCGTACGCTTAAATGTTGTGTTTCCTCGTGGCCGTCCTCCTACCACCATAACCGGCGATGGGAAACTGCTCTGGCGAGGTTGCGTATTGGCCATACTCGCTTAACCCTTGGTCACTTGATGGAGCGCCGTCCTGCTCCTTACTGTCCTATTTGCATTGTCCCTCTTACGGTCGTGCATGTCCTTCTTGAATGTCCTGACTTCCGGGACGAGCGTGTGTCTTGCTTTCCGACCGCCCCTCGCGGTCACCTGTCCCTCAATAGAATTCTTGGTGACTCGGATACTTTTGATATCGTTCGCCTTATGCGTTTTTGTTCTCGTATTGGCATCCTTGGTGATATTTTGCGCTCTCTGATTATTCCGCACATTTGATGGTGCTACATAGCCTTCTCGGTTTGGTGCCTTCTTTTGATAATTACTTACTCGTGTGTGTGTGTGTGTGTGTGTGTGTGTGTGTGTGTGTGTGTGTGTGTGTGTGTGTGTGTGTGTGTGAGTGTGTACTCACCTATTTGTACTCACCTATTTGTACTTGCGGGGGTTGAGCTTTGGCTCTTTGGTCCCGCCTCTCAACTGTCAATCAACTGGTGTACAGATTCCTGAGCCTACTGGGCTCTATCATATCTACATTTAAAACTGTGTATGGAGTCAGCCTCCACCACATCACTGCCTAACGCATTCCATCCGTTAACTACTCTGACACTGAAAAAGTTCCTTCTAACGTCTCTGTGGCTCATGTGGGTACTCAGTTTCCACCTGTGTCCCCTTGTTCGCGTCCCACCAGTGTTGAATAGTTTATCCTTGTTTACCAGGTCGATTCCTCTGAGGATTTTGTAGGTTGTGATCATGTCTCCCCTTACTCCTCTGTCTTCCAGTGTCGTAAGGTGCATTTCCCGCAGCCTTTCCTCGTAACTCAACTGTGTGTGTGTGTGTGTGTGTGTGTGTGTGTGTGTGTGTGTGTGCGTGCGCGCGCGTGCCCGTGTACTTCGGGAGACAGGTTTGGCGTGATATCAACTCCCAGATCTTTCTCTCTGTCCGTTTCGTGAAGGACTTCATCCCCGATTCTGTATCCAGTGACTGGCCTCCTAGTTCCTCCTCCTAGTTCATTACCTTACATTTACTTGGGTTGAACTTTAGTAGCCATTTGTCGGACCACTCCTTCAGTTTGTCTAGGTCATCTTGTAGCCTCATACTATCCTCCTCTGTCCTGATCCTCCTCATAATTTTTGCATAATCAGCAAACATCGAGGGAACGAGTAAATTCCTTCTGGGAGATCATTTACGTATATCAGAAACAGTATAGGTCCAAGGACTGATCCGTGTGGGACTCCACTGGTGACTCCCCGCCACTTCGAGACCTCACCCCTCACGGTGACTCGATGTGTCCTGTTGCTTAGGTACTCTCTTATCCAGTGGAGTACCTTCCCTTTCACTCTTGCCTGCATCTCCAGTTTGTGCACTAGTCTCTTATGTGGTACTGTGTCAAAAGCTTTCTGGCAGGCCAGAAATATGCAGTCTGCCCAGCCCTCTCTCTCTTGCCTGATTTTTGTTGGCTGGTCATAGAACTCAATTAATTCTGTTAGGCATGATTTTGCCATCTCTGAATTCATGCTGATGTTGTGTTACAAAGTTCTTTTGCTCCAGATGTTCCACTAGCTTTTTTCGCACAATCTTTTCGATCATCTTGCATGGAATGCAAGTTAGGGACACTGGCCTATAGTTGAGTGCCTCCTGCCTATCACCCTTCTTGTATATTGGGACAACATTCGCCATCTTCCAAATTTTTGGCAGTTCACCTGTTACCAGTGACTTGTTGTACACCATGGAGAGTGGTAGGCACAGACTTCTGCTCCTTCCTTTAGAATCCATGGTGAAATTCCATCCGGGCCTATAGCCTTTGTAACGTCCAAATCTAGCAGATGCTTCCTCACCTCCCCACTGGTAATCACAAACTCCTCTAGTGGTGTCTGGGTTGATGCTCCCTCCCTTATCTCTGGGACTTCTTGCTCTGAGGTGAAGACTTCCTGGAATTTCATATTGAGTTCCTCGCACACTTTCTTGTCGTATGTAGTGAATCTTTCTGCCCTTATCCTCAGTTTCATTACCTGTTCCTTCACTGTTGTTTTCCTCCTGATGTGGCTATGCAGCAGTTTGGGTTGAGTCTTTCCCTTGTTCGCTATGTCATTTTCATATTGCCTCTCTACCTCTCTTCTCACCCTGACGTATTCATTCCTGGAGCTCTGGTATCTTTCTCTGCTCTCTAATGTTCTGTTGTTTCAATAGTTTCTCCGTGCCCTTTTACTTAGCTGCTTTGCTAGCTTGCAACTATGATTAAACCATGGGTTTCTCATCTCCATTTCATTTTTTCCTTTTGGACTGGGGCGAACTTGTCTGCTGCCTCCTTACACTTTTGTGTGATGTAGTCCATCATGTCTCGAACCGTCTTTCCTCTGAGCTCTGTTTCCCAAGCTATTTCAGTTAGGAATTTTCTCATCTCATCATAGTTTCCTTTCCGGAATGCCGGCCTCTTGCTTTCTGGTCTCTTTCTTGAGTACATTAACCCTTCTTCGACCATATATTCAAACAACACTGTACTCACCTATTTGTGCTTGCTGGGGTTGAGCTTTGGCTCTTTGGTCTTGCCTCTCAACTGTCAATCAACTGGTGTACAGATTCCTGAGCCTACTAGGCTCTATCATATCTACATTTAAAACTGTGTATGGAGTCAGCCTCCACCACATCACTGCCTAATGCATTCCATCCGTTAACTACTCTGACACTGAAAAGTTCCTTCTAAAGTCTCTGTGGCTCATGAGGGTACTCAGTTTCCACCTGTGTCCCCTTGTTCGCGTCCCACCAGTGTTGAATAGTTTATCCTTGTTTACCAGGTCGATTCCTCTGAGGATTTTGTAGGTTGTGATCATGTCTCTCCTTACTCTTCTGTCTTCCAATGTCGTAAGGTGCATTTCCCGCAACCTTTCCTCGTAACTCATGCCTCTTAGTTCTGGGACTAGTCTAGTGGCATACCTTTGGACTTTTTCCAGCTTCGTCTTGTGCTTGATAAGGTACGGGCTCCATGCTGGGGCCGCATACTCCAGGATTGGTCTTACATATGTGGTGTACAAGATTCTGAATGATTCCTTACACAGGTTCCTGAACGCGGTTCTGATGTTAGCCAACCTCGCATATGCCGCAGACGTTATTTTTTTTATGTGGGCTTCAGGAGAGAGGTTTGGTGTGATATCAACTCCTAGATCTTTCTCTCTGTTCGTTTCATTAAGTACTTCACCTCCTATTCTGTATCCTGTCTCTGGCCTCCTATTTCCACTGCCTTGTTTCATTACTTTGCATTTACTTGGGTTGAACTTCAACAGCCATTTGTTGGACCATTCACTCAGTCTGTCTAGGTCATCTTGTAGCCTCCTACTATCATCCTCTGTTTCAATCCTCCTCATAATTTTTGCATCATCGGCAAACATTGAGAGAAACGATTCTATAACCTCTGGGAGATCATTTACATATACCAGAAACAGTATAGGTCCAAGGACTGACCCCTGCGGGACTCCACTCGTAACGTCTCGCCAATCTGAGACCTCACCCCTCACACTGACTCGTTGTCTCCTGTTGCTTAGGTACTCCTGTATCCAATAGAGTACCTTCCCTTTCACTCCAGCCTGCATCTCCAGCTTTTTCACTAGCCTCTTGTGTGGCACTGTATCAAAGGCTTTCTGACAATCCAAAAATATGCAGTCTGCCCACCCTTCTCTTTCTTGCCTTATTTTTGTTGCCTGGTCGTAGAATTCAAGTAACCCTGTGAGGCAGGACCTGCCATCCCTGAATCCATGTTCATGCTGTGTTACAAAGTTCTTTCGCTCCAGGTGCTCCACTAGCTTTCTTCGCACACACGCGCACTATGTGTGTATGTGTGTGTGTGTGTGTGTGTGTGTGTGTGTGTGTGTGTGTGTGTGTGTGTGTGTGTGTGTGTGTGTGTGTGTGTGTATACACCTATTTGTACTCACCTATTTGTGCTTCCGGGGGTTGAGCTTTGGCTCTTTGGTCCCGCCTTTCAACTGTCAATCAACTGGTGTACAAATTCCTGAGCCTATTGGGCTCTATCATATCTACATGATATGATAGAGCCCAGTAGGAGTGATAGAGTGATGTGGTGAAGTCAGCCTCCACCACATCACTTCCTAATGCATTCCATTTGGCAACCACTCTGACACTAAAAAAGTTCTTTCTAATATCTCTGTGGCTCATTTGGGCACTCAGTTTCCACCTGTGTCCCCTAGTGCGTGTGCCCCTTGTGTTAAATAGCCTGTCTTTATCTACCCAATCAATTCCCTTCAGAATCTTAAATGTGGTGATCATGTCCCCCCTAACTCTTCTGTCTTCCAGCGAAGTGAGGTTTAATTCCCGTAGTCTCTCCTCGTAGCTCATACCTCTCAGCTCGGGCACTAGTCTGGTGGCAAACCTTTGAACCTTTTCCAGTTTAGTCTTATCCTTGACTAGATATGGACTCCATGCTGGGGCTGCATACTCCAGGATTGGCCTGACATATGTGGTATACAAAGTTCTGAATGATTCTTTACACAAGTTTCTGAATGCCGTTCGTATGTTGGCCAATCTGGCATATGCCGCTGATGTTATCCTCTTGATATGTGCTGCAGGAGACAGGTCTGGTGTGGTATCAACCCCCAAGTCTTTTTCTTTCTCTGATTCCTGAAGAATTTCCTCTCCCAGATGATACCTTGTATCTGGCCTCCTTCTCCCTACACCTATCTTCATTACATTACATTTGGTTGGGTAAACTCTAACAACCATTTGTTCGACCATTCCTTCAGCTTGTCTAGGTCTTCTTGAAGCCTCAAACAGTCCTCTTCTGTTTTAATCCTTCTCATAATTTTGGCATCGTCTGCAAACATTGAGAGAAATGAATCGATACCCTCCGGGAGATCATTTACATATATCAGAAACAAGATAGGACCGAGTACAGAGCCCTGTGGGACTCCACTGGTGACTTCACGCCAGTCTGAGGTCTCACCCCTTACCGTAACTCTCTGCTTCCTATTGCTTAGGTACTCCCTTATCCACTGGAGCGCCTTACCAGCTACAACTGCCTGACTCTCCAGCTTATGTACCAGCCTCTCATGCGGTACTGTGTCAAAGGCTTTCCGACAATCCAAGAAAATGCAGTCCGCCCAGCCCTCTCTTTCTTGCTTAATCTTTGTCACCTGATCGTAGAATTCTATCAAGCCTGTAAGGCAAGATTTGCCCTCCCTGAACCCATGTTGGCGATTTGTCACGAAGTCTCTTCTCACCAGATGTGTTACCAGGTTTTTTCTCACAATCTTCTCCATCACCTTGCATGGTATACAAGTCAAGGACACTGGCCAACCTCTATAACTATATATATGTGTGTGTGTGTGTGTGTGTGTGTGTGTGTGTGTGTGTGTGTGTGTGTGTGTGTGTGTGTGTGTGTGTGTGTGTGTGTGAATCCTCCAGACAAAAAATCTGGTCTTTCCATTACAGTAATAAGAAAAACATTTGTGTCATACTCCGGCCGTGGTCATCTGTCATTTACTGAAGGGTTATATATTACCTCAACTGCTATCTTGATCCTGTGTAACACAACTCACAGTAGTGTGACACAGTGTAGTGTAACACAACTCACAGTAGCGTGACACAGTGTAGTGTAACACAACTCACAGTAGCGTGACACAGTGTAGTGTAACATAGTTCATAGTAGTGTGACACAGTGTAGTGTAACACAACTCACAGTAGTGTGACACAGTGTAGTGTAACACAACTCACAGTAGTGTAACACAGTGTAGTGTAACACAACTCACAGTAGTGTGACACAGTGTAGTGTAACACAACTCACAGTAGTGTGACACAACTCACAGTAGTGTGACACAGTGTAGTGTAACACAACTCACAGTAGTGTGACACAGTGTAGTGTAACACAACTCACAGTAGTGTGACACAACTCACAGTAGCGTGACACAGTGTAGTGTAACACAACTCACAGTAGCGTGACACAGTGTAGTGTAACACAACTCACAGTAGTGTAACACAGTTCACAGTAGTGTGACACAGTGTAGTGTAACACAACTCACAGTAGTGTGACGCAGTGTAGTGTAACACAACTCACAGTAGCGTGACACAGTGTAGTGTAACACAACTCACAGTAGCGTGACACAGTGTAGTGTAACACAACTCACAGTAGTGTAACACAGTTCACAGTAGTGTGACACAGTGTAGTGTAACACAACTCACAGTAGTGTGACGCAGTGTAGTGTAACACAACTCACAGTAGCATGACACAGTGTAGTGTAACACAACTCACAGTAGCGTGACACAGTGTAGTGTAACACAACTCACAGTAGTGTGACAGTGTAGTGTAACACAACTCACAGTAGTGTGACACAACTCACAGTAGTGTGACACAGTGTAGTGTAACACAACTCACAGTAGTGTAACACAGTGTAGTGTAACACAACTCACAGTAGTGTAACACAACTCACAGTAGTGTGACACAGTGTAGTGTAACACAACTCACAGTAGTGTGACACAGTGTAGTGTAACACAACTCACAGTAGTGTAACACAGTGTAGTGTAACACAACTCACAGTAGTGTGACACAGTGTAGTGTAACACAACTCACAGTAGTGTAACACAACTCACAGTAGTATGACACAGTGTAGTGTAACACAACTCACAGTAGTGTAACACAACTCACAGTAGTTTGACACAGTATAGTGTAACACAACTCACAGTAGTGTAACACAACTCACAGTAGTGTGACACAGTGTAGTGTAACACAACTCACAGTAGTGTAACACAACTCACAGTAGTGTAACACAACTCACAGTAGTGTGACACAGTGTAGTGTAACACAACTCACAGTAGTGTGACACAGTGTAGTGTAAACTGTGTGACAATTCCGGGAAGTGAGACAAACAAAATATGGTTCCAAACACATAAATAAGTTAATAAAACACTCCCAAAACACACATTTAAAACATTAATACAAAACAAAGCAACAGAAAGCAATAAATTAAACAACTGCACATTGAAGATATAAACAATACTGTTATTGTTATACAAATTATCATATTCAATATATTTTTTAACTTATATGTAACTGCTGTCAGTTATTTTAAAAGTAAAAGATTCATTATTATCATTAAAATATAAATAAAATATTGACTGAACAAGAAAGTGAAATCTTATGACGTCATTTGCTTAGGTGTAAACATGACAAACTTGTTTAAAACTTTCCTACTGTTGTGTTGCCCAGGCGGCTCTTATTGGGGACAGGCGTCTACCAGGAGGGGTTGGTACTCCATCAGGAGGGTTGGTACTCCATCAGGAGGGTTGGTACTCCACCAGTAGGGTTGGTACTCTACCAGGAGGGTTGGTACTCCACCAGGAGGGTTGGTACTTCACCACAAGGGTTGGTACTTCACCAGTAGGGTTGGTACTCTACCAGGAGAGTTGGAACTCCACCAGGAGGGTTGGTACTCCACCAGGAGGGTTGGTACTCCACCAGGAGGGTTGGTACTCCACCAGGAGGGTTGGTACTCCACCAGGCGGGTAGGAACTAGGAGCGGGTAGTACCAACCCTCCTGGTGGAGTGCCAACCCTACTGATGGAGTACCAACCTTCCTGTGGAGTACCTACCTTACTGATGGAGTACCAACCCTCCTGGTGGAGTACCAACCCTCCTGGTGGAATACCTACCCTCCTGGTGGAGTTCCAACACTCCTGGTGGAGTACCAACCCTCCTGGTGGAGTACCAACCCTCCTGGCGGAGTTCCTACCCGCCTGGTGGAGTACCAACCCTCCTGGTGGAGCACCAACCCTCCTGGTGGAGTACCAACCCTCCTGGTAGTGTTGGTACTCCAACAGGAGGGTTGGTACTCCATCAGGAGGGTTGGTACTCTACCAGGAGGGTTGGTACTCCACCAGGAGGGTTGGTACTCCATCGGTAGGGTTGGTACTCCACCAGGAGGGTTGGTACTCCACCAGTAGGGTTGGTACTCTACCAGGAAGGTTGGTACTCTACCAGGAGGGTTGGTACTTCACCAGGAGGGTTGGTACTCTACCAGGAGAGTTGGTACTCCACCAGGAGGGTTGGTACTCCACCAGGAGGGTTGGTACTCCACCAGGAGGGTTGGTACTCCATCAGGAGGGTTGGTACTCCATCAGAAGGGTTGGTACTCCATCAGTAGGGTTGGTACTCTACCAGGAGGGTTGGTACTCCACCAGGAGGGTTTATACTTCACCAGGAGGGTTGGTACTCCACCAGTAGGGTTGGTACTCTACCAAGAGGGTTGGTACTCCACCAGGAGGGTTGGTACTCCACCAGTAGGGTTGGTACTCTACCAGGAGGGTTGGTACTCCACCAGGAGGGTTGGTACTTCACCAGGAGGGTTGGTACTCCACCAGTAGGGTTGGTACTCTACCAGGAGAGTTGGTACTCCACCAGGAGGGTTGGTACTCCACCAGGAGGGTTGGTACTCCACCAGGAGGGTTGGTACTCCACCAGGAGGGTAGGAACTCCGCCAGGAGGGTTGGTACTCTACCAGGAGGGTTCGTACTCCACCAGGAGGGTTGGTACTCCACCAGGAGGGTTGGTACTCCACCAGGAGGGTTCGTACTCCACCAGGAGGGTTGGTACTCCACCAGGAGGGTAGGTATTCCACCAGGAGGGTTGGTACTCCACCAGGAGGGTTGGTACTCCATCAGTAGGGTAGGTACTCCACCAGGAAGGTTGGTACTCCATCAGTAGGGTTGGCACTCCACCAGGAGGGTTGGTACTCCATCTGGAGGGTTGGTACTCCATCAGTAGGGTTGGCACTCCACCAGGAGGGTTAGTACTCAATCAGGAGGGTTGGTACTCTACCAGGAGGGTTGGTACTCCACCAGGAGGGTTGGTACTCCATCAGGAGGGTTGGTACTCCACCAGGAGGGTTGGTACTCCATCAGGAGGGTTGGTACTCCATCAGGAGGGTTGGTACTCCATCAGGAGGGTTGGTACTCTACCAGGAGGGTTGGTACTCCACCAGGAGGGTTGGTACTCCATCAGGAGGGTTGGTACTCTACCAGGAGGGTTGGTACTCCATCAGGAGGGTTGGTACTCTACCAGGAGTGTTGGTACTCCACCAGGAGGGTTGGTACTCCATCAGGAGGGTTGGTACTCTACCAGGAGGGTTGGTACTCCACCAGGAGGGTTGGTACTCCATCGGTAGGGTTGGTACTCCACCAGGAGGGTTGGTACTCCACCAGCAGGGTTGGTACTTCACCAGGAGGGTTGGTAGTCCACCAGTAGGGTTGGTACTCCACCAGGAAGCTTGGTACTCCATCAGGAGGGTTGGGACTCCATCAGTAGGGTTGGTACTCCACCAGGAGGGTTGGTACTCCTCCAGTAAGGTTGGTACTCCACCAGGAGGGTTGGTACTCCATCAGGAGGGTGGGTACTCTACCAGGAGGGTTGGTACTCCACCAGGAGGGTTGGTACTCCACCAGTAGGGTTGGTACTCCACCAGTAGGGTTGGTACTCCATCAGGAGGGTTGGTACTCCACCAGGAGGGTTGGTACTCAACCAGGAGGGTTGGTACTCCATCAGTAGGGTTGTTACTCCACCAAGACGGTTGGTACTCCACCAGGAGGGTTGGTACTCCACCAGTAGGGTTGGTACTCCACCAGGAGGGTTGGTACTCCACCAGGAGGGTTGGTACTCCACCAGGAGAGTTGGTACTCCATCAGTAGGGTTGGTACTCCACCAAGAGGGTTGGTACTCCATCAGTAGGGTTGGTACTCCACCAGGAGGGTTGGTACTCCACCAGGAGGGTTGGTACTCCACCAGGAGGGTTGGTACTCCACCAGGAGGGTTGGTACTCTACCAGTAGGGTTGGTACTCCACCAGGAGGGTTGGTACTCCACCAGGAGGGTTGGTACTCCACCAGGAGGGTTGGTACTCCACCAGGAGGGTTGGTACTCCACCAGGAGGGTTGGTACTCCACCAGGAGGGTGGTACTCCACAGGAGGGTTGGTACTCCATCAGGAGGGTTGGTACTCCACAGGAGGGTTGGTACTCCACCAGGAGGTTGGTACTCCACCAGGAGGGTGGTACTCCATCAGGAGGGTTGGTACTCCATCAGGAGGGTTGGTACTCCATCAGAGGGTTGGTACTCCACCAGGAGGGTTGGTACTCCACCAGGAGGGTTGGTACTCCATCAGGAGGTTGGTACTCAATCAGGAGGGTTGGTACTCCATCAGGAGGGTTGGTACTCCATCAGGAGGGTTGGTACTCACCAGGAGGGTTGGTACTCCACAGGAGGGTTGGTACTCCATCAGGAGGGTTGGTACTCCACCAGGAGGGTTGGTACTCCATCAGGAGGGTTGGTACTCTACCAGGAGTGTGGTACTCCACCAGGAGGGTTGGTACTCCAT
>WNGS01009288.1:101547-117345 GCA_020271785.1 Procambarus virginalis
TACATCTTTGGAATGCTGAAGCATCCCTTTGAAAAAGAAGTGATTCCACTAGTCTATCTCCATTACAAGAAAGATAGACTTTTGTGCACACCCTGTGCACATATCCACCATTTTCTGAGGCAAAAGGCTATTTCTACCAATAACCTAACAAATGTAAGCTACTGAGAAGTGGCCAAAAACCCAACTTCTCACACCGGTACAAAGGAAAAAAAATGATATGCAGATGACAAACCCATGGTTTAATCAGAGATGTAGTTTAGCTAAGCAGCGAAGTACAAGGGCGTAAAACTATAGAAATAGCATGACATTTGAGAGTAGAGGAAGATACCAGAGTGCCAGGATTGAATATGTCAGGGTGAGAAGAGAGGCAGAAGGGCAATACGAAATGACATCGCAGGCAAGCCAAAGACTCAACCTAAATTACTGCACGACCACATCAGGAGAAAAACAACAGGAAAGGAACAGGTAATGAAACTGAGGATAGGGGCAGACAGATTAACTACAAACGACAAAGATGTGTGTGAGGAAGTGAATAAGAAATTCCAGGAGGTCTTTACATTAGGGTTAGGAAAAGTTCCAGAGATAAGAGAGGGAATAGTTAACCAGGTACCACTAGAAGATTTTGGGATTAGCAGTGGGGATGTAAGGAAGCTCTTGCTAGAGTTGGATGTGACAAAGGCTATAGGCCCAGACGGAATCTTCCCTTGGATCCTAAAGGAAGGAGCAGAAACACTGTGCCTGCCACTCTCCATAGTGTATAATAAATTACTGGTAACAGGAGAACTGCCAAAAAATTTGGAAGACGGCTAATGTTGTCCCGATATATAAGAATGGGGATAGACAGAAGGCACTGAACAACAAGCCAGTGTCCCTAACTTGCATACCATGCAAGCTGATGGAGAAGATTGTGTGAGAAAAGCTAGTGGAACATCTGGAGCGCAGGAACTTTGTCACAACCTCACCTTGGGTTCAGGGATGGCAAGTCCTGCCACACAGGATTAATTGAATTCTACGACCAGGCAGGGACCTAAGCAGGGAGCCGGTCGGCCGAGCGTACAGCACGCTGGACTTGTGATCCTGCGGTCCCGGATTCGATCCCGGGCGCCGGCGAGAAACAATGGGCAAAGTTTCTTTCACCCTATGCCCCTGTTACGTAACAGTAAAATAGGTACCTGGGTGTTAGTCAGCTGTCCCGGGCCGCGGGGACACTAATGCCCCGAAATCACCTCAAGAAAGAGAGGGGTGGGTAGACTACATATTTTTGGATTGCCAGAAATCCTTTGACACAGTACCACACAAGAGACTAGTGCAAAAGCTGGAGATGCAGGCAAGAGTGAAAGGGAAGGTATCCCACTGGATAAGGGAGTACCTAAGCAACAGAGGACAGCGAGTCACTGTGAAGGTAACGTATAGAATCGTTCTTCTCATTGTTTGCTGATGATGCAAAAATCATGAAAAGGATTAAGGCAGAGGAAGATAGTATGAGGCTACAAGATGACCTAGACAAACTGAATGAATGGTCCAACAAATGGCTACTAAAGTTCAACCCGAGTAAATGTAAGGCAATGAAACTAGGCAGTGGAAACAAGAGGTAAAACACAGGATATAGAATGGGGGATGAAGTACTTCATGAAACGGACAGACAGAATGATCCAGGAGTTGATATCACACCAAACCTGTCTTCTGAAGTCCACATAAAAAGAATAACTTCTGTGGCGTATGCGATGCTGGCTAACATCAGAACTGCCTTCAGGAACCTGTGTAAGGATTCATTCAGAACCTTGTATTCTACATATGTAAGACCAATCCTAGAGTATGCAGCCCCAGCATGGAGCCCGTATCTTGTCAAGCACTAGACGAAGCTGGAAAAAGTTCAGAGGTATTCCACTAGGCTAGTCCCAGGACTAAGAGGCATGAACTACGAGAAAAGGCTGTGTGAAATGCACCTCACGGCAGTGGAAGACAGAAGAGTAAGGGGAGACATGATCACTACCAACAAAATCCTCAGAGGAATTGACAGGGTTGAAAAGGATAAACTGTTTAACATGGAGGGTATGTGAACAAGGTGACACAGGTGGAAACTGAGTACTCAAATGAAGCAAATGGGTGTTAGAAAGAACTTTTTTCGGTGTCAGACTAGTTAACAGATGGAATGCACTAAGAGGTGATGTTGCGGAGACTGACTTCGTACACAGTTTCAAATGGAGATATGATAGAGCCCAATAGGCTCAGGAATCTGTACACCAGTTGATCGACAGTTCAGAGGCGGGACCAAAGAGCCAGAGCTCAATCTTAGCAAGCACAGCTAGGTGAGTACATGGAATCTTAACGCCTTAACAATGGCAGCTAGGTCTGCTTGCGATGAAGAGGCTTAGTTTTCAATACATGCTTTTTCTCCATTTCCGTTCGAAAGTCATAATTACTAATTACAGTAAATACAGTACATAAGATCATAAGAACATAATAATAAAGGTAACTGCAATAGGCCTATTAGCCCATACGAGGCAGCTCCTATTTATATTCAACCACCCAATCCCACTCATATACATGTCCAACCCATGCTTGAAACAATCAAGGGATCCCACCTCCACCACGTTACACAGTAATTGGTTCCTCAAACCAACAACCCTGTTACCGAACCAACATTTACCAAAGGCTTTCCTAAATCTAAATTTATCTAATTTATACCCATTGTTTCGTATTCTGTCTTGTGTTGATACTTTTAACACCCTAATAATATCCCTTTGTTATGACCATTCATACATTTGAACACTTCTGTCATGTCACCCCTAATTCTTCGCTTCTCTTGAGAATTTAATTTAAGATTTGCCAATTACATTCTCTTGAGAGAATTTAAGCTTTGTTAATTACATTCTCTCGCCTATAGAGAGGCGAAGGATTAGGGTGGCATTATTGAGGTGTTCAAATGTATGAATGATCAAAACAAAGGGGATATTAATAGGTGTTAAAAATGTAATTTAGAATGTAATTTAAGCTTTGTGAATCGACCAAGCCTCGGAACCATCCCACATTGGTGGGGGGAAGCTGGATCTCACGTTTGTCTCCACCAGTATTTATGAGTTGTGTCATTGGTCAGTTGACCATGTACTGACCAGTGACCACTTTGCTACAAGAACAGTTATTAATATAGCACTGCCTCCCAGACCTCCAGCTCCCGAGCCCAGATGGGACTTTCTCAAAGCTGACTTAACGAAGTTTCAGGAATCTCTCGAAACTTGGCATGAAAACTACACTCCTCCTGACAACACCGAAGAAATGAAAAAAATATTTAGTAAAGGCACTACATAGAGCAGCGAATCACGCCATCCCCAAGAGGAAAACAATTACCCAACAACATAAGGACCATTGGTATTACTGTGATAGGAACAAAGAACTACATAACACTCTAAATTGTGCACGAAAGAATTTCAGAAGAGATAGAACCAAAGCTAATCTAGGACTTCTTAGAGATGTCCGAGATCATGTGCATAAAGAAACAGCAAAAATCAAAGAAAAATGGATCGAGTGGTGTGCCAAACTAAATCAGCATACATCCTTGGGCGACATCTGGAGGCAGATCAACAAAGCCAAAGGAAAATCGCCTCCTGCTCCGCCGCATCATGTTCATCCAGAGCAAGAAGCAGAAAGGTTAGCAAATCTATTTGCTTCAAGAGGCAGTTCCACTCAACTTCCTCAAGCAACTCTGACTCACCAACAAAGACTTCAAGCAGCAAGATGGAAAAAATAGATGATGCTTTAGCCTTACCTGACGAACTAGACCAACCTCTCAATCTGAAAGAACTCAGAAGAGCTACAAAGAAAACTAAAAACACAGCTCCAGGTGAGGACAAAATCACTTACAACATGCTAGCCAAGCTAGGAGAAAATGGTGAAGCCTTCATGAATCTCATCAACAGAGTATGGGTGACAAGAACTCGACCACTCTCTTGGAACAGTGCAATTATAGTTCCCATTCCAAAACCTAAAGACCCAGGAAATCCAAGACCCATCTCATTAACAAGCTGTCTGGCCAAAACTGCAGAAAGAATGACTCTTAATCGAATTGAATGGAAAGCCAATCCACTACACCAAAATATGTTTGCTTACAGAAAAGGTGTTGGAACCACAGAATGCCTTACCTCCCTCCTGGATCAAATCAGTGACAAACCTGGAATCCTTATTTTTCTAGACCTTAAAAAGCTTTTGAGTTAGCCAATGCTCCAGCTACAATGTGCTGCCTTGTGGATAAGGAAATCAAAGGACACGCTCTTGCCTTTGCCAAAGGAAGCCTGCTTAACCGACAAGCTAAAGTTAAATTCCAAGGAAAAACATCGACCTCAAAGAACCTGAAAATGGAACTCCGCAGGGAGGAATACTAAGCCCTTCAACTGTCTCATGGAACAATTCATGAAGCTCAAGTTACCAAAAGCCAAACTTCTTAACTATGCAGACGACTTTGTGGTCATCATCAATGGCAAAGGCGCCAGGAACCATGCACAAAAATACCTAGACATCATCAGCAGGGAAGCGGAACGCATAGCAGTGAAAATAAACAGCAATAAAACCAAAGCAATGTCCGTTAAAATGAGAACTCAAGACATCAGACTGGCAATACAAGGACACGAAATTGAGTCGGTTACCTCTTTTCAATACCTAGGAGTCATAATAGAGAGCCAGTTGAAATTCACTCAATAAAATGAATATCTTCGGCAACGTTGTATAGCCAGAAACTCGGCTTTGCGCTCCCTGACCAGTCTTAGAGATGGCGCATCTCTACCAGTACTCAAAATGTACTACGTTCAAGCAGTTAGGTCACTCATTGACTATGCTGCGCCTGTTCTTACGTCCCTCAGTGATAATCATTGGGAGAAACTGGAAGTGTCTCAAATATGCTCTCAAAAAAAATGCTGGGAGCACCTATATGGACGCGTTGAGAGAATCTAAGAATGGAGACCAACTTACCAGCCTTAGAAAAAAGGATCAAACAAAGGATAGCCACCATAACAGCAAAACTTGATGGAACTACTGCCAGACTGTCAATCAACGATAGATTACAAAGATCGCTTCACAGAAACCTTCAATATAGAACAAGTGCATGGACGGATAATCAGGTCAAGATTCTAGAGAAAGTAACCTTTAAATGAACCATTAAAACAAAGCAGAAGATTGACCATATCAACACTTTTGGAAGCTTCCTCCATGGGAAGAATCGAGTCTGAAGATAAACATTGAAGGACTACCAGTTAAAAAATGCAGCATGTGACTCAAATAGGCATAAAGCAGTCATAGAACAACAAATGGAAACCATCTCAAGACCTACAACGACTCACATCTTCACAGACGGATCAGTTGATCGAGAAAGAGGTTCTGCTGGGGCAGCAGTTTACACTAACAACCATAAAGCTTACTGGGGCATGAATAGTGGGTGCTCAACATTGCAAACAAAATTATATGCCCTGAAGAAGGCCATAAACTATACAATTGAGAATAATTTACATGATGTCATCATACATACCGACTCTAAATCTTCGCTCCAGGCGTTGTTATCCAGTGAGCACAGAGATAATATACAACTCATCACAGAAATCCAACATATAGGAAACATTTCTATAAGCCCATAATCTAGGGCTGTCAATCACCCTAAATTGGATAACAAGTCACATTGGCATAGATGGTAACAAAAAAGGCAGACTCACTAGCAAAAGCTGCCACTGCTCTACCTGTTGTACAGGTAGAGCAATGGCCTTTCTTAAAATCTGGGTCTTAAAACGGACTCTGATTAACTTTGGTCTTTTACTGGACTGGGACTAATTTTGGTCTTTTATTGGACTCTGACTATTTTCAGGCTCAAACTGGACTCTGATGAAAATTCGTCTGAAAATGGACTCGGAATATCTTTGGACTCATACTAGTCTCAAGCTGGTTTTTTCGACTCAAACTGACTAATTTTCGGTCTTTTATTGGACTCTGACTAATTTTGAATTTCCCCCAAAGGAACTCTTTTAAGTTAACAGGTGTAAGTAAACTCTGAAATATTTTGGTTTTAAATGGGCTCTGACAATTTTTTTGGTCTCTGATATATTCGGTCTTCAAACAGACTCTGATTAATTTCAGTCTTCAACTGGTCTCTGAATATTTTCGGGCACAAATTGGTCTGTCATATTTTTGGTCTTAAATGGTCTCTGACAATATTTCGGTCTACAAATGGTCTCTGAAACTATTTCTGTCTTTTTTTCGGTCTTATATGGTCTTTAAAATTATTTGGTGTAAATTGGTTTCAGTCATATTTCGGTCTTCAATTTGTTTGAATATTTTCGAGCACGAACTGGACTCAGATATTATTTTGGTATCAGCTGTCCTCTGACTAATTTTGGTCTTAAAAATGAACTCTGACGAATTTCGGTCTTCAACTGGACTCTGATTAATTTCGAGCTTTTTACAGGCGAAATAACTGTAAATGGCTATAAAATATAAAACTTACTGCTAAGATGTCTATTTTTCTTAACAAAACTTCTATGACAATATTCTCTGAATATTGTCTTTCTTCTATAAATTTCGGTCTTAAACTCCTAAAATAAACTTCTATGATGATATGAACTCTGAAATATTTTCATAAAAGTGAACTCTGAAATATTGATTTTTTCCATAAGAACTCTTTCAGGACGTATGAGGGATTTTAGATCTGAATTTTCCCCATAAGAAAGCTTAAAAAACGTATAAGTGATTTTGCAAAAAAAAAAAAAAAAATACCATAGAGTTCATTTTCAGTTAGACGGGAGCGGGCTTTGCCATTGAATTTTCTATAAGAAACTTCTATGAACTTTGAAGTTATTTTAAATTTCTGCCTTAAGAAACCTTTAACTCCAAATCGGACACTGGAAAAAGTTATAAGGAATCCCGATAGCGTATGAGTGACTGGAAAAAATTATCTGGAAACCTGTAGACTCAGCATAAACATAAACTGGCCCCCAAAATAAAAAGTTTATGCTGATGCTTCATCCCTACTACTGTATTGGTGATAGTTGGAGAACAGGTGGGGAGGCCCACCAGGTAGTGATGGTGATGGTTGGAGAACAGGTGGGTGGGGAGGGGAGGCCCACCAGGTAGTGATGGTGATGGTTGGAGAACAGGTGGGTGGGGAGGGGGAGGCCCACCAGGTAGTGATGGTGATGGTTGGAGAACAGGTGGGTGGGGAGGGGGAGGCCCACCAGGTAGTGATGGTGATGGTTGGAGAACAGGTGGGTGGGGAGGGGGAGGCCCACCAGGTAGTGATGGTGATGGTTGGAGAACAGGTGGGTGGGGAGGGGGAGGCCCACCAGGTAGTGATGGTGATGGTTGGAGAACAGGTGGGTGGGGAGGGGGAGGCCCACCAGGTAGTGATGGTGATGGTTGGAGAACAGGTGGGTGGGGAGGGGGAGGCCCACCAGGGGGGGGAGGCAAGACCGCGTGTGTTGGTCGCTCAGTAGTCGGCCAGACGGTGCCAAGGTGAGACAGGCAGGTGACGGCCGCTCCGTCTCACTCCCACACTCCTATATCTACGTGTTTTTTCCTTCTCTCTGTCTCTCTGTTTCTCTGTCTGTGTCTGTCAGCCGTCCTCACTGATGGTGACTCACTCCTATAAAGCTATCCTCTCTCACGTCTTGATCTATGTGCTAATAAAAGAGGAATTTGAGTATAGAACTTCCAGGTGACCGAATTATAGTGACGAAGTGTAGTGTTTTGGAGAGCCCGGTGCTGCCTGTATGTTTGTTGTTGTCCCGGTGCTGCCTGTATGTTTGTTGTTGTCCCGGTGCTGCCTGTATGTTTGTTGTTGTTCCGGTGCTGCCTGCATGTTTGTTGTTGTCCCGGTGCTGCCTGTATGTTTGTTGTTGTCCGGTGCTGCCTGTATGTTTGTTGTTGTCCAGGTGCTGCCTGCATGTTTGTTGTTGTCCAGGTGCTGCCTGCATGTTTGTTATTGTCTAGGTGCTGCCTGTATGTTTGTTGTTGTCCCGGTGCTGCCTGCATGTTTGTTGTTGTCCAAGTGCTGCCTGTATGTTTGTTGTTGTCCCGGTGCTGCCTGTATGTTTGTTGTTGTCCCGGTGCTGCCTGTATGTTTGTTGTTGTCCAGGTGCTGCCTGCATGTTTGTTGTTGTCCAGGTGCTGCCTGTATGTTTGTTGTTGTCCAGGTGCTGCCTGCATGTTTGTTGTTGTCCAGGTGCTGCCTGCATGTTTGTTGTTGTCCAGGTGCTGCCTGCATGTTTGTTGTTGTCCAGGTGCTGCCTGCATGTTTGTTATTGTCCAGGTGCTGCCTGCATGTTTGTTGTTGTCCTGGTGCTGCCTGTATGTTTGTTGTTGTCCAGGTGCTGCCTGTATGTTTGTTGTTGTCCAGGTGCTGCCTGCATGTTTGTTGTCCAGGTGCTGCCTGCATGTTTGTTGTTGTCCAGGTTCTGCCTGCATGTTTGTTGTTGTCCAGGTGCTGCCTGCATGTTTGTTGTTGTCCAGGTGCTGCCTGCATGTTTGTTGTCTAGTTTCAATAGTGTGCTCTTCCTCACTCTCTAGTGTGCTCTTCCTCACTCTCTAGTGTGCTCTTCCTCACCCTCTAGTGTGCTCTTCCTCACCCTCTAGTGTGCTCTTCCTCACCCTCTAGTGTGCTCTTCCTCACCCTCTAGTGTGCTCTTCCTCACCCTCTAGTGTGCTCTTCCTCACTCTCTAGTGTGCTCTTCCTCACCCTCTAGTGTGCTCTTCCTCACCCTCTAGTGTGCTCTTCCTCACTCTCTAGTGTGCTCTTCCTCACCCTCTAGTGTGCTCTTCCTCACCCTCTAGTGTGCTCTTCCTCACTCTCTAGTGTGCTCTTCCTCACCCTCTAGTGTGCTCTTCCTCACTCTCTAGTGTGCTCTTCCTCACCCTCTAGTGTGCTCTTCCTCACTCTCTAGTGTGCTCTTCCTCACTCTCTAGTGTGCTCTTCCTCACCCTCTAGTGTGCTCTTCCTCACTCTCTAGTGTGCTCTTCCTCACCCTCTAGTGTGCTCTTCCTCACTCTCTAGTGTGCTCTTCCTCACTCTCTAGTGTGCTCTTCCTCACTCTCTAGTGTGCTCTTCCTCACCCTCTAGTGTGCTCTTCCTCACTCTCTAGTGTGCTCTTCCTCACCCTCTAGTGTGCTCTTCCTCACTCTCTAGTGTGCTCTTCCTCACCCTCTAGTGTGCTCTTCCTCACCCTCTAGTGTGCTCTTCCTCACTCTCTAGTGTGCTCTTCCTCACCCTCTAGTGTGCTCTTCCTCACTCTCTAGTGTGCTCTTCCTCACTCTCTAGTGTGCTCTTCCTCACCCTCTAGTGTGCGCTTCCTCACTCTCTAGTGTGCTCTTCCTCACCCTCTAGTGTGCTCTTCCTCACCCTCTAGTGTGCTCTTCCTCACTCTCTAGTGTGCTCTTCCTCACTCTCTAGTGTGCTCTTCCTCACCCTCTAGTGTGCTCTTCCTCACTCTCTAGTGTGCTCTTCCTCACTCTCTAGTGTGCTCTTCCTCACCCTCTAGTGTGCTCTTCCTCACTCTCTAGTGTGCTCTTCCTCACCCTCTAGTGTGCTCTTCCTCACTCTCTAGTGTGTTCTTCCTCACCCTCTAGTGTGCTCTTCCTCACTCTCTAGTGTGCTCTTCCTCACTCTCTAGTGTGTTCTTCCTCACCCTCTAGTGTGCTCTTCCTCACTCTCTAGTGTGCTCTTCCTCACTCTCTAGTGTGCTCTTCCTCACTCTCTAGTGTGCTCTTCCTCACTCTCTAGTGTGCTCTTCCTCACTCTCTAGTGTGCTCTTCCTCACTCTCTAGTGTGCTCTTCCTCACTCTCTAGTGTGCTCTTCCTCACCCTCTAGTGTGCTCTTCCTCACTCTCTAGTGTGTTCTTCCTCACCCTCTAGTGTGTTCTTCCTCACCCTCTAGTGTGCTCTTCCTCACCCTCTATTGTGCTCTTCCTCACCCTCTAGTGTGCTCTTCCTCACCTCTAGTGTGCTCTTCCTCAGTGTATAGTGAAACAACGACAATTAAAGTTTACAACATTACATCATGCAAACGGTGACAAATTCCTGAAACTGCCCCGAGTTTGAAGTGCAGGCTGCCAGGTGTTGCCTCCTCCTCCTCCGCCTCCCACCAACTCCATACATTTGTAAGTGAATTTATTTTTTGTTAATAAGAATTGCGATAATATCTCATTTTTAATATGTACTCACTTATTTGTACTCATCTATTTGTGCATGCGGGGGTTGAGCTCTGGCTCTTTGGTCCCGCCTCTCAACCGCCAATCAACAGGTGTACAGGTTCCTGAGCCTATTGGGCTCTATCATATCTACACTTGAAACTGTGTATGGAGTCAGCCTCCACCACATTACTGCCTAATGCATTTCTTTTGTCAACCACTCACACTAAAAAAGCTCGTTCAAATATCAATCAGGCTCATTCGGGTACTCAATTTCCACCTGTGTCCCCTAGTGCGTGTGCCCCTTGTGTTAAATAGCATGTCCTTATCTCCCCTATCAATTTCTTTGAGAATCTTGTATGTGGTAATCATGTTCCCTCAACTCTTCTGTCTTCCAACGAAGTGAGGTTTAATTCCCGTAGTCTCTCCTCGTAGCTCATACTTCTCAGCTCGGGTACTAGTCTGGTGGCAAACCTTTGAACCTTTTCCAGTTTAGTCTTATGCTTGACTAGATATGGACTCCACGCTGGAGCTGCATTCTCCAGGATTGGTCTGACATATGTGGTATACAATGTTCTGAATGATTCCTTACACAAGTTTCTAAATGCCGTTCTTATGTTGACCAACCTGGCATATGCCGCTGATGTTATCCTCTTGATATGGGCTTCAGGGGACTGGTCTGGCGGGATATCTACCCCCAGGTCTTTCTTTCTCCCTCTCTCTCTGACTCTTGAAGAATTTCATTTCCCAAATGATATCTTGTGTCTGGTCTCCTGCTCCCTACACCTATCTTCATTACATTACATTTGCTCGGGTTAAACTCTTAACAACCATTTGTTCGACCATTCCTGCAGCTTGTCCAGGTCTTCTTGAAGCCACAAGCAGTCCTCCTCTGTTTTAATCCTTCTCATAATTTTGGCGTCGTCAGCAAACGTTGAGAGGAATGAGTCTATACTCTCTGGGAGATCATTTACACATATTATAAACAGGATAGGTCCGAGTACAGCGCCCAATGGGACTCCGCTGTTAACTTCACGCCAATCTGAGGTCTCACCTCTCACTGTAACTCTCTGTTTCCTATTGCTTAGGTATTCCCTTATAAACTGGAGCACCCTACTAGTTACTCCTGCTTGTTTCTCCAGCTTATGCATCAACCTTTTATGGGGTACTGTGCCAAAGGCTTTCTGGCAGTCCAAGAAAATGCAGTGCGCTCGGCCTTCTCTTTCTTGCTTAATCTTTGTCACCTGGTCGTAGAACTCTATTAAGCCTGTAAGGCAAGATTTACTCTCCCAGAACCCATGTTGGCGATCTGTCACGAAGTCACTTTTCTCCAGATTTGTTACCAGGTTTTTTCTCACGATACTCTCTTATCACCTTGCATGGTATACAAGTCTAAGGACACCGGCATGTAGTTCAGTGCCTCTTGCCTGTCGCTCTTTTTGTATATTGGGACTACATTAGCCGCCTTCCATATTTCTGGTAGGTCTCCCTTCTGCAGCGACCTACTATACACTATGGAGAGTGGCTAGCAAAGTGCCTCTACTCAGTGTGTCCCCCTCTCCATCCGGCCCTTTGGCGCCGTGAGGGGGCTTAGTAGACGGTTGCCGGAGTGTGATGCTCCTTGGGACAGTCCTCTGTCCTTTTGTGGTCTTGCACTCCTGTTGCTGTCTTCTCTAATTGTGCTGGATCGCTTTTCCTTTTCATTATGTTTCGTTTTTCTCCCCCCTCTTCTCCTATCTGCTTGTCGTTTCCTGCCGGCTTTGTAACAAGTGCTGGAGGTTTGGGCATGGTGCCCTCCGCTGCTCTGGGACTGTCTCTCTCTGTCCTTTGTGTGGGGGAGAAGGTCACTCTAAGTCGGAGTGCACTTCTCCTCAAGCTCGCTGCCTCAACTGTGGTGAGGCCCATCCTACCTTCTCCCGTGCCTGTATCCATTACAAGCTTGAGGCAGCCGTCCTCAACTTGAAGCACCGGGAGTGTTTATCTTTTCCTGAGGCGAGGCGCCAGGTTCGCCGGCTCCCGCCTTATGCTAACGTCTCTTATGCTCGCGTGTTGCGCTCTTCCTCTCCTTGTCCTTCCCACCTTCCTCAGACTCTCAACCGTTTCGAGGCCTTGGACCCTGATACGCCCACTGCCCCCTCCTCTGTTCCTTTGAGTTCTGTCCCGAAGGGTCCCCCTCCTGGTCCTCTGTCTGGGGTCCCCTTCTTTCTACCCGGTCTGTCGTGTCTCCTGTGTCTTCTTCCTCGTCTCCCTCCGATCCTCCTTCCCATCCTTCTCCATCTATTGACTCTCCCTGATGCCTGTCGGTGCAGGCGGATGTCCATCGCTCTCCTAACGGCCGTCGTGTATGCTCTCGTTCGGCTTCTCCTGTTGAGACACTGGAATCCGTTGCCCGGTACGTAGTTGCTGGGACACCGGTCTCTTTAAGTCAGAAGCGTAAGCCTGGCTCCTCTCCTTCCTCCTCCCCGGCGGGTAAGAAGGCTTCGCTTTCTTCCTCGGCCCCTACTACTGTCTCTATTGCTCCTTCCCCTCCCATTTCAGTGGTTGCGCCCCCTGTTCCTGCTATGGAAGTTTCTTTGGCCCTTGCTTCCCTTTCGGTTGCTGCCCTTGCTGAGGTGCGCTCCCCTCTTTCTACTCCCCCTCTTCCTGCTGCTGTCCTTGACTGCTCCTCTCTGTTATCTCCTCCTCTTCCTCCTCCTCCTCTGGACCCTGCCTGCCCACCTCTGGTCTGTTCTCCCGCTTCCTTCCCTCCGTCTTTGCTCAGTTTACCCATGCCCCCTAACCCTGACTTTGCTGACCCTGATCCCGACCCTGATATTCTTTAACGTGCTATGTTGCTCTTTCGCATTTGTTTCTTCCTTGTTCTCTGTTGTTGTCCTTTCTCTTCTCGTCGATGTCTATTCTTCAATGGAACGTTCGAGGTTATTACGCCAATTTCCTTGCACTCCAACTTCTGATTTCGCGTTTTCGCCCCTTTGTGTCTGTCTCCAGGAGCCGATGCTTGGTGCTCGTCCTGGTCGTTTTCGTGGCTATTCCTTTCTCTCCCCCCAAGCCGTGGCTGGGGCTCCTGATTCTTCTGCTCTCTTGATTCGCGCTGATGTTCCCTTTGTTCCTTTACTTTTTCCTTCGCCTCTCCATTGTTCTGCTGCTCGTATCTTTGTGGGGAAATGGTACACAGTTTGTTCCATATATTACCCCCGAGTGTCCCGCTTTCTCTTCCTGATTTGAAACACCTCCTGGACTCCTTGCCGGAGCCTGTGCTCCTGCTGGGTGATTTCAATTGTCGTCATTCTCTTTGGGGTGATGTTCTGACGAATACCCGAGGTCGCCTTCTTGACCCAATTCTCCTCTCTTCTTCCCTGTCTCTTCTGAATTCTGGTGAGCCCACTCATTTGGACTCTCGGACTCGCACCCTTTCCTGTCTTGATCTTTCTCTCTGCTCTTCTTCTCTTTACTTAGATTTCACGTGGCAGGTTCTTGATGACCTCCATGGCAGTGATCATTTCCCCATCCTTGTTTCCTTTTTCTCTTTTCGCCCTTCCCTCTCTTTCCCTAGGTGGAAACCTATTTACCCTCAGTGCTGCTCTCTCTGACCTCTCCCTTCTGCCTCTCCCTCGTGCTCTCCTCCTTTTTCATGACACTGTCTTCGATGCTGCCCTCCGCTCTGTTCCTCGCTCTTCCTCTCGGGGTCCACGGAAGTGCGTTCCCTGGTGGAATGCGGACTGTGCTTGGGCTGTCCGCTGTAAGCGTGCAGCCAGAAGAGGTTCTTTTCTTTCTTTCGGAAAGCGAGTGCGGTGGCCCGTAGGGCCATCCGTAGGCTAAACGTGAATGTTGGGCTTCTTATGTCTCCACAATTACGTCCGAAACTCCCCTGCCACAGATCTGGAAGCGTATCCGCAAGATAGCGGGTAAGTTCGTTCCCGATGTTTCCCCGGTCCTTCACCTCGTGGTACTCTTGTGGCGGACCCGTTGCAGGTCGCTACCGAACTGGGTTCCCACTTTTCTTCTGTTAGCTCTGGTCTTCATCTTCCCCAATCTTTCCTTCTTCGTAAACCTGTCCTTGAGTCTCGTTTAGATTTCTGCACTCGTCTTCGACTTTCCTATAACGATCCCTTCTCTCTCTCTGAACTTCGTTCTGCCCTGGCCTCTGCGGTTCTACGGCGGCGGGCTCCGATGGTATTCATTATGAGATGCTTCGCCATCTCCCTCCGTGCACGTCTCAGTATTTACTGAGTCTGTATAATCGGATCTGGGAGTCGTCGTCAGTCCCTGAGGACTGGCTCGAT
The DNA here is from genome assembly GCA_020271785.1 of Procambarus virginalis. NCBI lineage: Eukaryota > Metazoa > Arthropoda > Malacostraca > Decapoda > Cambaridae > Procambarus > Procambarus virginalis. The sequence continues at coordinate 115,986 of WNGS01009288.1, forward strand.
GCCGTTGTCCTCCCTGTTCGCAAACCAGGGTCTCTGGGAACTTCCCCTAAGGACTTTCGCCCTATTGCCCTCACAAGTTGTGTCTGCAAACTCTTTGAACGTATGGTTAACGTTCGTCTGATGTGGTTCCTGGAACACCATCACCTCCTCTCCCCTTCTCAATTTGGTTTCCGCAAGTGCCGCAGCACGACAGATGTCCTGGTGAACTTGGAGGTCTATATTCGTACTGCTTTTGCTGCGAGGACCTCCGTTGTTGCCGTCCTTTTGACCTGGAAAAGGCTTACGACACCACTTGGCGATATCATATTCTATCCCAGCTTCATTCTTTTGGCCTTCGTGGTCATCTCCCTCTCTTTCTCCGCAGCTTCCTCTCTCGTCGTTCCTTTCGGGTGCGCCTTGGTACCGCTCTCTCTGCCTCTTTTCAGCAATACGAAGGTGTGCCCCAGGGTAGTGTTCTGAGCACTACTCTTTTTCTGGTTGCCCTCAATGGTCTTCTTTCCTCTCTTCCTTCAGGTGTCTTCTCCGCTCTCTATGTCGATGATCTTACCCTTTGCTGTCAGGGTGATGATTCGCCTCTCCTTCAGCGCCGGCTTCAACTTGCGATTGATGCCGTGTCGTCTTGGGCCACCGATCATGGCTTCAAGTTCTCTACTTCTAAGACTTGTGCCATGTCTTTTACTCGGAAACGGGTCGTTCTTCGTCCCTCTTTGTCACTTTATGGTCATCCCCTTGAGTACAAAGATTCCGCGAAGCTTTTGGGGTTATTCCTTGACACTCGTTTGTCTTGGTCTCCCCATATCTCTTACCTCCGTGTTGAGTGCTCTAAGGCCCTTACCCTCCTTCGAGTATTGTCCCATACTTCTTGGGAGCGGATAGGCGCACTCTCCTTGCTTTGCATTCCTCTCTCGTCCTGTCTAAGCTCGATTATGGTTGCCCTGCTTACTCGTCTGCTTCTCCTTCTGCTCTTCGCCGTCTTGATGCTTTGCACCATACTGGGCTGCGCCTCAGTTCTGGTGCCTTTCGTTCGACTCCCGTCCTTAGCTTGTATGTTGACACTGGCTTCCTGTCTCTCCAGGACCGCCGTGATCGCTACTGTCTTCGCTATCTTGCGCGGTCCTTACAACATCCTTCCTCTCGCCTCTGTCGTGCTTTAACTTTTACCCCTCCTGCGGTTCCTGTTCCTCTTCACCACCTCCTCTTTCTGTCCGGTTATCTCGCTTACAGGATTCTCTTTCCGTTCGTGTTTCTAATGTTTCTCCTCGTGTTGTTCCTTCTTTGCCCCCGTGGAGAGTCCCCCTCTGCAGTTTTTGTACATCCTTGACCCGCATCACTAAAGCTTTTACCCCTCCTACGGTTCTAA